>JAPYZF010000222.1:0-133425 GCA_030523045.1 Meteorus cinctellus | reverse complement strand
ACATTAATATCATGATTGGCCTCTTAACAATGTAACAGTGGAGAAAAATGTCTTGTACAATTGTACATAACAGTAAAATTGTTGAGAGAAATGATGAAATGTCAATGTAATGCTGATGAGTGTTCACATGGTACAGAAAATTTGATTCCATCCAATACGAAAGAAATACTTTATGGTGATCGACATCCAGCTTCATATAATACTAATTGGATGGGCTTTGTAGAAGTTTGTTGTCTAATTAAATTCAAAAAGTCGTATGCGTCGCAAATTCCACTCCAAAGTCTCAATTAAGAGATGTTTTCTCCAGAATGTACTCGCAATTTAATTGAAATTCCCAGTCAAAATGTTATACAACGAATTCCTGTCCGACACTCAATGTTGTATCAGATGAAAATTGGTTCGGTTTTATATTAAGAACAAATTAAAGTAATCTACCTAGGAGTAAATTTATTCCTCTTCGTTTACCATTCCGTTACGTGATACGAAATCTCATCGTATTTTTGTACAGGGTCCTCAATACAAACCACGTGAACGTATCGAATGTTGTTATCCTGTTCCATTTATTGCCACTGTTCTCTTAATGATTATCTAAAAATATCAAATCGTTCATATTTTTGCAGGTTGCAGCAAAACAAAAAATTTGAATACATTTTTTTGCCGTTTCGAACGATGAAAGGGTGTAGAAATGAGACATACGACTTTTTGATTTTAATTTCACAATATCTCAATGATTATATTTTATCAAATGGAATAGGATGACTTTGGATGATATAGTAGATGAACAAAGATGTCTCGAAATTAAACCAAATGATGATGACAAAGATGGATGTACAATTGAAATAAAAATGAAGAATAATTATAAAATATTACGAATTGGCGTTGTATCAGAAGCTTCAGTATTAGAAATTTTTCGTGATGCAGGTGAATATGCAACGACAAGTTTTGCAGAACTCATAGATGAATTTGAAGATGCATCTGTTTACTTTGCGGAAATAGCATTCGATCGACCAACAACTGAAGCGAGCATAAAGGTATAATTGTAGCTGTAGCTTTCGGCTGTAGCAGTAATTATAATTTATTTTCTTTATAGTTCAAAAGGATAAAGAATTGCAATCGCACTTCAATGTTCCTTTATGGTATACGAATTATACTCGAAGAAGTTACAACGAAAGATGAACCAGAACAGTTATTTAATTTTGATGTCATCAATGATTTGTTGAAAATGACAATGGGTGCACGTAAAAGAAACGAAAGAAAAAATGGGACAGCCAATCAAAGCAAGAGAGTAACTGATGATATTATTCAGAATGCTCTCGACCAACAGAAAGAAAAATTCATCGACAATAACAACGAAAAATCGGATGAGACGAAATCATGCAGCAAAAATGGAACGAAGTTAGAAAATAAATTTAGTACAAATAGTGAGGCGCTTGAAGCTTTGATAGATACAAAATTGCAACAAATGGAAGTTCGAATTATGGATCGAATTGATACGTTAGAAGCAAAAACCAATAAAAAATTAGATGATATCATGGAAATACTAAAAACGATGAAGAACAATCAATAGTAGAACAGTCTCAACGAAAAAAAAACAATCTCTCGAATCATCTGTCTGTTTATTGTCTGATCGCAAGACTGATTCACAGTTGTACGTTTTTCATTTTGTACACAGCGATTCGACGAGGTCTGTGTGAAAACGAAAAAATGAAAGAACTATTAATTAAATATTCCATTTTAAATATTGTATTTTGTCTTGTTTTTTTTTCCTTAATCTTAAAAAACATACGAACTTAAATCTATGATCGAAAGGAAAAGAATCTAAATGAGCGCAAGTAAAATAAAAGTTCAACTGAAATCATACTTTGTTCTCCTCATCATCCGTCTCGCTTTTCGCATTTACTTTATTTTCTATTTCGCCGATCTTCTCATCATTTTTGCAATCATCATTTGCATCATTATCTGTATCAATTGCTTTGCCATCCTCCTTATTTTCATCAGGTGGATCCCAATTGTGCAATTGTTTACGCCACAATTTCACCATGCCATCCCATCCTCTCCTGCTGTATTTGGCGAACTTTGGTGGTGTTTTTGGATGATCTTTCGTTCTTTGATCTCTATAGAAAATAACATTGGAAACAACGCAAAATTACAATAAATTGGAGAACAACTGAGGTGTTGAAACAAACGAATCGACTGATAAAAATAATCATACTTTGGAACCATTTGAATATATCGGTCATATCCTATTGTATTCTTTCCATAATCAATTTCTTTCTGACGTCGTGCAAGCACAGCTGGATCAGTCTCATATTCAATTTTCTTCTTATCATTACTCGACGTAGTACTTGTACTCGACTCGCTATTCTTTCGATTGCGTAACATTCGCAAATTATCTGTTAATTCTGGACTCTCATCGCGCAATCTTTTGCGCGCCATTTCTGTTCGTCCTTTGTTTTCCGAGTTATTCAGTAATTCTCGTGAACAATTGCCATTATTTCTTCCAGTTGATGAGTCTCTGTTATTTTCTGCATCCATGTTAGATTGATCACACCAATTAACGGCTTCTTTCGGTCCCGCCATTGTTTTCTGTTGTTTTTTTGCCGTTGAGGTTATGTTACCCTCTATGTTATTGTCAAATTAATATTGATATCACACGATTATATTGTTAAACTATCAATACATTGTTCATCAGTCAATAAGTTTGATTATATATTTTATTCATTTGAAGATACAGAGACAACATAACCTATATTCAATGATTGCGTTGGTCGCGGTATTCGAGGTTATGTGGCTCGCACAAAAATTATAACTAGTTTGTCATTGGATACGAATTAAAGGAGAGAATAAAGCATTCAAATTATTTCATTATCAACTATAATTGTTGCTTTATCTCGATATTGCTCGTAGGAATGTTGAATTTATTACCCAAACCACACACACTGCTGAATTTGTTTTCCGGAACAACGCTATTTTCACCGGTGAGCAAGAAAAAAAATAAGAATGGCGGGTAAATACAAAGGGAAGATGTTTTTGTTACGACATATTGTTGTAGAGTAGATTTGAATGTGTGGGTATGAAAAATGATATTGTAAAAAGTTTATGAAACTAATCATTACATGAAAATGTAGTCCATGAATTATGAAGAATGTGTGATTTATTAGGTCCGAATTATGTTTGTTTTCAGATTTCTTATGTCATGTAGAGATTTTATTAATTTTCCAATTCTTTTAGAATTATGACGCCATTGAAAACAATCTTTCCCCCGCGACAAAAGTTCTTATCCATTTCTCGATTTCAATTATGTTAAGATGGATTATTCACTAAAATTCATTTATTTATTTATTTGTGATAAATAACATTACACAAATCTTCATTATAAAAAGCTTATCGCAATATTAAACAAATCAAAAACATAATTTGTCTATAAACGACGCTAATAATACAAGATGAAAAACATCTTTTATTTGTATCCGAGCAATTTTGTTCGCTAGGGCAAAAAAACATAAATACTATACATTTTCTTGGTTGTCAATTTGGTAAGACAGTGAGATAATAAAATCATCTAATAGTCGAATCAAAATTCTGAAAGGCAAGAAAAATAATTAATGACAGAGTAAAAATTGAATTTTTAATGCTAGCAAACAAACAGACATTTCCTTCATCAATGGCTACATTATGTTGCTATACTTTTCACTTGCATTTTTAACTATTACAACGCAAGAATTTGTTACAGTCTATTGAACCATGGTCCCAAAATATTTGGAATGGAAAACACTTGAGATTATACAATACACAAAAACTAATCACACAAACACAAATAATAATATAAAAGAAATTCTCTTGCGAAGTGATAATTTTTCGGTGGTATTTTTCGTTTGTTCTATCTCAGGTATTGAAACTATATATACACATGTATTATATATTAAAATTCTGAATGATATTAATAAATAACCGTATTTGTTAGAGATTCGATATTACGCTAACACTTTGTGACACATCAACTTGACCCTCTAGCACTTTTTGCTGCAATTTTTTGCAGAATATTTTTGCCATTAAATGATTCCGACGTGTTTGTTCTTCTTTTTCACGTTGTCGTCGTTTATTTCTGACTTCATTCAACCGTAAATAACGCATTCGCAAACGTATCTTCATCTCATCATCACTAATTTTTCGTGGGCTTTTGACTGAAAAGAAAAAAGAATAATAAATGAAAAATTAATGTTACATCAAATATTGCCAGTACGTGATGAAGTCTAAAATGGATGAAATCAAGAATTCGAAATAATAATAAATAAATGACTTTGCATCACAGTGATCAATAACTCATAAACATCACCAACAAATCGCATGAATACAAAATATTGGTATATGTACAGATCCTTCGAATGTTCTACCGAAAATTCGGTATGCCCTGCAATGAAATCGACTAATACTTCATCTTGGCTCGTAATATTGCAAGTGAAATAAAAAAAAGATCAGACAAGCATCCTGATAATAAATAAGGATGATTTGTGTAATCGTATTGAAACAAACGACTTTACATCTTGAGATTGAACGAGAATCAATTCCACTCAATTTCAAATAACAATTGTGACTCCAATCATGAACTTTCAAATCAGAAAAACAAATTTTTAATTTTCTTGTATGTTATTTGTGAAATTCCATACATGAAATATATTATTTATAAGTTTCATTGTCTCTTAGACATAAACGTCCGAATGACTCATTAAATGATCTTCAATTACGAATGATTTCAAGTATTCTACATAATTTCAAGAGAATCCTATAATTCCAATGTAATGCCTTTTGATTTCTCTGATGGTTCTTTTTGGGCACGCTCAATTAATTGCATGAGACCTCCCCGATGACATCTCTTCCAATTATATTATCTTTTTTCAATTTATCTTGTTTCCCTACATTGGGGACCAATGACAAATGAAAGAAATAATTAAATGACCTGGCAAGAGTCAAACGTTCACTGTAAATACATCATCCCAATGAATTTGTATCAACTCACCAACACGTCTGATTGTCTTTTGTGTCATGATAAAACTATCTGGTGGTGCCATTGATAACAATTGCCTACGTTTTTCTTTCCGCAATTGTCGCAACTGTGCTATCTCTGTCATATAACGCTTCCGCATCTCAACATTATCGAGAAATTCCGGTTTATTTTTCGCCAAGTAGTCCTAGAATAATGTTAATGAAAAATTCTTCATATTGAACTGTTATATTAAATGGAAATTAATAATGACATACCTTCAATTGAGGCTGTGTGGAAGAACACGAGGAAAGGGACGTTTTACGTGACTCGTGGGTTGCCAATGTTATTGTTGCCGCTGAAGGTTGACCATGGGTTTTTTTTATGTCTAATATAGGTAATTTTTTAGCCTCCTCAAATGATAACTCATAAGCAATTGGTTTCATATATGAGAGCTTACATTGACATTGTCGATTATCATTACGATATATTGTTCCGCATACACGGCAACTTTTTATTTCCTGTGATTTATCTATCTTTTTGTTTTTACTTCGATCTCTGGTCTCATCGCATTTATCACGTTGTACTGAATCATTCGACGATTCTTCGGTATTATTTTTGCTAAATGATGAAGATTCATTCGTTTTACTACAACAACAGCCACGACGTTTACAATCACCACAACAAAATTTATTCTGATATTCATTGTTGTCATTAAATTCGGATTTACATTGATCATTCAACAAATTCTTTGCATCTTTTCTAGAATTTATTGCTGGTTGACTGACGGTTGGCCTTCGTTCATCTAATACTTTATCACGACAACGTCGTGGTGACAATGAACTAGGGCGTTGACAACGACAATTGCTACGTTTATTGCCATGTTCACGACAATAACGTCGTGGCGACCATGGTGAAGGGCCTCTTAATGATTTTATCGTTGGACTGCATGCTTGATCGCGTACATTAGATGCATTGCTGCACGCTGATACCTCCGTGGCAGGTGTTATGTTTGCTGTATCGTTATGAGCAATTTCACTATTAACATCTGTGGTGGTTGTTTGAGTGTAGTTATTTCGTTTGGCGAATGGTTTTGTTGCAATGTCAGTGTTGCAAGGTTTATCACATCGTTCAGCGATGTTACCATGCGATGACCATTGTTTATTTATTGTTCGCGAATTATATGATGTTGAAGTTGAACTAATTGATCTTTTATCAGAATCCGGAAGTATTTTACGCGGTGAAGATTGTTTATTTATATTATTTTCATACTTCTTTGGCTCTTCCAATAGCTTCTTTAAATTTGACAAATGATTAATTTCGCTATTTATCCAAACAAGTTGATTTTTCTTCTCCATTTCGACATAATCAATTAGACGAGTTGCTGTCCCCAAACGAGACGCACAACGATCGTAATCAAAACGTCGTTCTGATATTGTTATAGGCAATCGCCAATCAATCGTTTCATCTCCTTGTTGTTTTCGTTTGTTATCAATTTCACATTGCGACGAAATATCACGTGAACTCGTTGTATTTGGTGTCGCTGAAGACGTTTGTGATTTTGGTGATGGTGTTTTAATTATTGGTTTAGTATTGATCGTCTTAGCTTCTTTGTAATTTAAACCCTGCGATTGTGGAAGAAAACATTCTGAACTTTCACTTTTATCTGATGTTCCTACCATAATTTTCTCTCGATGCTGTTGATGTTGTTGTTGTTTATGATAATGATGATGCTGATGACGGCGTCTTTCATCATTTCTCAAACCCATTCGTGCTTTTCTACCGTCTTGCATAGCATCAGTTTTATCTGAATTCCGTTCTTCAAAAATATCTGAGTTTTCTGTACTCATTACCAAATTAATTATTTTTCTACGTTCTCTACAATTAGTTTGCGTACGTTTACCACATGATGACGATCTTATTCGCGTTACTTTCCATTGTTCTGCCTCCTCTACGTCTTCCACTTCATCATCCGTATTGTCAGTTTTATTGTTGTGTTGTTGTTTTTTGTGTTTACCAGCCAATGCTTGAATTATTTCCGTACGATAAACTTTAGTTCTTGTATCATCTGGATTCCACGGAACATTATCAGCCAAATCGTGTTCAATTTTATCATCTGTATATTTTGCATTCACCAAACGTTTTATCACATGATGGATCAGACGTTTTTTAACTTGTTTATCACATTTATTTGCGTCAACAAGACTTTTTAACACATGAAGACTGCGTTCAAGATCACGCAATAAATTGTCAGAATTACCCCAAAGTTTCTCATCAAAACTTGAACTCGTATTTGGCATTGTTGAATGTGACAAATTTGTTCTCATTGATGACGACACACGACTCGTACTCTCACCATCATTATCATTTCGTGATGTATTTTGATAAATATCACCAGGAAAATATTCAAAGCTGTTCGATGCACGACCACCATCATCAGTTTCATATTCACTCGATGACTGACCACTACCGTCACGCAATTGAGAAGTATTTTCTATATTATTTTCATTCTCCAAATTTGAATTGGTTTGTGTATTTGCTGTTCTCTTTTGTGATACACTATTTATTCTTTTCGGTAATACAGGATCACGTTCCGCGTGTTCACTCATTTCACCGTTATCAATTGTACCGCATTTTAATGTTTCATTGTTATCATCATCATCGTTATTATTGTCATCATTATTATTCGTTCCTCCAATATTGTCAACCAACTCTGAATCTTGGATTTCTTTCGATTGAATATTGACGCTTATATTTGTCTGTATATCTTTGTCACAAGTTAATGGTTTAGTGACAATCGTTGTTATTGATGATGTTGAATAAAAGTTGGTTGGATGATGTGCACCACTTTCTTTCATATTATTGAACGCATGTAAATTAAATTCACTCTGACTACGCATTGTCAATGGTACAATTGAAAATGGCATTGCTAAAACGTTCATTGATGCACTTTTTTTCAACAAATAATCTGAATCAATATCATCATTGGATTGTGGTTTGAACGAAAATTTGAGATTATTCGACTTTATGGGAAATGAAGACTTTGGTGTATTGGTATAATTGATTGACGAATTCTTTTCTATATTATTCACTGAAGTTCCTGAATTGCGTACGCCATTCAATGATTTCATATCGGTAGTAGTAACATGTCCTGTAATAATTCCAGGTAAATGATTTTTAATTATTGGCGTAACCTGAATATCATCGTTGATTTCAATTGTTTCATCGCCAATTGCTTGTGTTGAATGTGCATCGGGTTTCGATGTACGCCGTAGATTCAACAACTGCGATCTGTTCATTTGAATGCTTCCAGCTGCACTGCCGCCACCGCTGCTAGCCGCATCTATGTTTGGGCAGGTACGACCTTCGGGATCCAAACGTAGTAAAGACGAACAATCGTCACGCAATGGCAAATCGCATGACATATTGTCATAACCAAGATCAGCACCGTTATCCCATTCGAGTGGACGATTTGATGCAACACTCGATGTTGGCGAATTATTCTTTGCTTTCTGTGATTCATTCGATTCTGAAACGCCTGGAAATTTATTGATTTCTTCGGGTGATGATAATCTCATCTCAGTTGTTAATCGCTGATTAGGAAGAGGATGATGTAACATTTGTGAATTGGCAACCATTGATGATGATTGCCCAATAATATCCCCTGGTCTATCCCATTTGCGTCTACCACGTGAAATTTCTGTCGTTTTTTTCTCAATATTAATTGGAATAAATGGCTCACCAGCGGCTAGCGCATTCGATGTTTGGCTACGCCATTCATAAGCATAACCCTCGAAACTTGAACCAGGCAATGAAAAATACTGCTCTAAATTCGAACCGCGAGAATACTTATGATAGTATTCGCGCACTTGAGCAGAAAGTGATTGTCCACTTAGTCTTATCGATCCGCCTGTTGCACCTGGACATTGCGCAGCGCATCGAAATGATGATGGCAGCGGATTAACTGATGATGATGGAAGTGGCTGACATTGTGAATATATATTATCAGTAAACGTTGATGTTGATTGATGTTTACGAACATATGGATTTATTTTACTGCAATCCGTATCAGCATTATCCTCCATAGCGTACAAATTTTTTCTCCTTTCCTCCGTTTATATCAACTCTTGCTATCTATCTATAAATGATAATGTTAATTGATATTATTTTTCACATTGTAACAGAATTTTCGTTAAATTTATATAAATATCTTACCTTGTGTTAAATGTAATATTGTCATGATTATATGTAAACGACGCCAAGCGCAAAAAAATACAAAAATGTACTCTTTAGACCTTGTGAAATAAAATTCGCTTGATTTCACGTTTTATTCAAAATGATAATTCATTTTCGGATGATGAACTTTAACTTGACAGTATTTTTCTCACTTTTTCGTCTTTTTTACAATAATTCATTGAAACGATTCATAATCTACAGACGCTTGTTTACATTTGAGTGAATAGACGCAATGGGGAAACATAACCTCTCTTTCAGTTTTATTGTTATCACAAAAATGTGGCGCAGCTCCGATATGCGCAAAATTGGAAGTGTTGCATAGCGCCGTTAATAGAAGTGAGTATGATGAGAAACTAATTATTTTCTCGTTGGAGAAAATGTCGTGACCAATCGTATGTGAAAATGGAAAATGATTGGCTGTTGTGTGTCTGGTCGAAATGATACAGTTGGTACACAATTTATAGCGCCATTTTTAAATTTGTTTTTGTTTAAAATTAATAATTTATCACTAATGCTCTTTATGTAGAGCTGCTTTCACTTGGTCAATTGATTTTATATCTTATGATAATCTCATCATAAAACGATCTTATATGACTTTCTACTAAGATTTTGAATGAAGAAGTAGTCCTCCACTTGGTCATAAACCCACTCATCAAGATTGATATATGTTTTTATAAAAATGAGATTTTATAATGAAAATGATTTAAGATGCTCTATAAATGCGATATCATCTATTTATGATAAAAATCGAAGAGCCATAACCTCAATTGTAGAGAGTTTAATTATTGGATAAAATTAAGAACAATTCTTTTTAAATTCTTCTGAAATTCGGAATCATATTTTATATTTCAGGTGAAGAAATGGCTCCTTCATCATAACTCAATTTTCTCTCCCACATTCATTAGCATAACGACCTGAAAATTCATTAAAATTGTTCCAAACGAAAGAACTTTGTTGCATCTTTTCATCAACACTTTTTGTAAACGCCCGCTAAAATCTGATGAAAAATCAACTGATTTACCGATGCAGTTTTCATAACTCACATAACCTCCAATTAATACTATTACATGAAAACATTCCCGTGCGTATATATACATACGAAAATTCAATTGATGAAAACTGCGCAATCATAGTTGTGTGTTGTGATTAATTGATATTTGTGTATCTCAAAGTAATACGCAAAGTTTGTTTAATAAATATTTGAAATTGCTTCAACTATGATTAAATTACTTGAAAAAATTGATTTATCGGGATGTACATTAATCATTCCTGCAGTGGCAGTGGGAAATGTTGGACAACTTGCTGTTGATCTGCTTATAATGAGTACAAAAATGAAAAAAATAGGACACATCATAAATTCATGTTTTATTCCTATTCTTGGTGCAGATCCTTATGTAAAGGACTCAACAGAATTGTGCACTGCCACTGATGTTTATCATAGCGCTGAAAAGAAAATAATCGCTATCCAAATAAGATCACCGTCAGTGAAAGGTCTTCAGAAATTTTTCAATGACTTGAAAGAATTTATCCTGAATCAGAAGATTTCCAAGGTAAACTTATTTGGTGGGAGTAATTGAAAATTCAATTATTTAGAGATCAGCTGAACGATATTCCGTGTCTTTGTTTTCTTTTTGAAAAGGGTTTAGAAATTCGACATGAAATTGGAGAAATTGAGTAGCAGCTCAATGCTTGGGTGTATTTTATTGCAATTCACATGTATTTCTTATTTATTTTTTTTCGAAGTGAGAAAATTGTAGGCATTTGGTTGGTGTTGAAAGATATAAGAAAAGCTCGGAGGATATTTCAGTTTTCTGATGATAGAGTCAAGCCCTTTTTGATGAAATGAACACCAGATTGATTTATTCATTTTTTTCATGACATAATCCGAGTTTTTCGTGGTATATACATCTAAAAACAATTGATTTGACAATAGCAAAATAGTACTGCACAATAGCATGAGAGACAGATAGTTGCGGAAGTAAATTATTCCGAGATCATCTGGATCTAGAGCTGATTGTTAGGATCGTATGGTTGTAGATGAATAGACATAACTCTAGACTCCATGGTGAAGTAGTTCAATTTTTTTCATACAATTATTGCCAATCATTGTTTTTTTCCCAGGTTATCATTTTAACGAGCGGATGGGCACATACTAGAACTGATGCACAATTGAGGAGTGAACCATTGAGATATTTAACATCACCAAGTATTGAAAAACAATATGGAAAACAATTCGAAGAATTAAATTGGATTAAATTAGAACCGACGAAAAATCCATTTGACGATTCAGATTGTCTTGAAATTCCTGGTGGTGGATTTGCCATGAAACTTTATTACTATTTGACCATCAATCAAATTCCCACGGGAATCATTCTGAAATTCTGTTCCGAAGGTGATAATGTTCCTGATGCTGTTGCATTAACAACTTATTTGGATAAATGGTTACCGTGTGGTATAACTGATTCTGGCGGAAAAGTTGTTGTCAAATATCCTCATTCGTGGGAGTTTTTATTTGGTAATCCAGCGCCATTGGAAATTTATTAAAATAATTTCCAGTTCCAAATTTGTGATACCATTTATGTATAATTTAATCTCGAACGATAATAAAAATGAACACAAGCAAAATTAAGTGCGGATGGTATTCATTAACAAAGGAAATCTTTGCCTTCCTTTCTAATTACAAATAACAACATGAATGTAAAGAACTAGAGGAGCTTTCACATTTTTAGTTGAAAAAAGCCAATGATACTGATGTCATCATGAATTGATTATAAAATAAGATCGGTTGGTCAATCTTGAAAGATATTATATCATGAAGCTACATTTATATTCTATCAATTGTAACAATTTTATGAGAAAATACTCAATTTGTAAAATTGAAAAAGATTTCAGGATAAAATTCGACAATTGAGTTGGGCTTGTGACTTTTCAGTCCCAATTTTATAGTCTAGAAAAAAAACGAGAAGAGAGCAGACAAAATAATTACTCGATTAACAACTCTGAAATCATTATTTGCGCCCAATTCTTTGCACAGATGACAAAATATACAAGAAATTTAATATTGTATCATATAAATAATTTGTTTCATACTTAAAATAATCCAGAATTTAGTCTTTTCAAGCCAGAAGCTTTGACTTGGCTGAAAACGCTGTATACGAAACAAGTGCCGCCAAAAATACTGCAAGCAATTCTGAATTTATCCATGGGCCTTGGTATGCACCAGGATTGTTCAACGTAACAACAGCCAAAGGTTTAACTGATTCATGATCTTCGCCATTTCTGTTTGCCTTACGGATTGCAGCGTAACCTTCTTCATCATAAAGTTTTACGTGATAATCACCTGAACGTGCTTTCTTGATGTCTTCAGTCCATGAAACCTTCAAAAAAAAAATACAAACATTAAAATCCTCCGGATAAATCATTCAACTAAAGAACAACACAAATTATCCCACATAAATATCAATTCCCTCTGTATGTGTAGTTTAATTCAATACTTCCAACATACCCAACAAAATATCTACTACATAAAATAACATATTTTTTGGTCTAACAATTCCCATATTTTCTTCATCCTACTGATAAATTTTTCTATCAAATTCTGTCTACATTCAGACAAAAATACTTATTAATTAAATTTCTACCTGATATTTATTGTCAGGACTGAGTCTCACTGCGAGCAAGGGCTTTCCTTCACATTCAGCATAAAGAGGAATACCTTTAGCTCCATTCTGACAATTTAATGTAAATTGAGTTGTAAATGCAACATTTGTCAAAATTGTTACATCCTCTGTTACATATGCTGAAGAAATGACTTCAGGTTTTTCACATATTTCACCTGAAATCCCGTATATTGATGCGAGAATAACACTGATAATAGGAAAGTACTGCATTTTGAAAATACTTTATTGAGAATGTGTAGAAAATTCTAGTCAACTTCTAAGTTAGAAAAATCAATTTACGTTCATGTGATTGTAATGATGTATAAAATTTCAATGATGCCTGTTTCGCTGTTCACTCGTTGTAAGCTGTTATTCAGAATGGGATCTGAATGTGAGTATAAACAGGCATTTTACGTCAACAGCCGGTTGATGTGTCGGCCACGTCACGAAATATTCCGGCAATTCGACGGTAAAATGAATTGAAGATGGCGATACTGGTGACTATTATTTTTTGGCGCCAAATGCAGAATAACAAAACAACTTTCTAACCAAATTGAATATAATTTCACATATTGTGATAGAATATTTAATTTACAAAGAAGTAATTAAATATTTTGTCTGTATTTCTAGCATATTAACAACTAATATGAGCTTTGTAACATCTAAACTTGATCAGAATATATTCGATATAGTCAAGTCAGCCTGCAAAAACATGGCCGCTTATTTGGACTCAACATTGAGGATGGTCCAACGAAGTCGTGTTTTTTTTAAAAATGTAAGTAAATGAGTTAGTTTAGAAAATTTCCAAATAGTTAGACCGGGGTTTTTGTTGTTTAAAAGATAGCACTTTTGCTATTAACTTTACATTAAAATATCTCGTTAACTATTGGTCGTAGAGACATCGGGTTTAGCTTATTTTGTTCGTTAATTTTTTGTCTACATTTCGCATTCACAACATGTCTCGACTACTATTCAATAGTTTCTGAGATATTTTAATGTAAAGTTAATAGCAAAAGTGCTATCTTTTAAACAACAAAAAACTCCGGTTCAACTATTTGGAAGCTTTCTAAATGAATTCATTTACTAGGCCGACTGGACTAATATGGAATTTAATTAAGACATGAAAGAAATGTTATGGTTGAAATATTATTGCATCAGTTGTTTACAATGTGATGACTTTGTTTGACTAACCGTGTGGAGGGTGAGTCCTAATTTTGGGAAGAAGCAACGTGAGATGACGACAATAATATTTATATATGATGTTACCTAGCTGGTTAGTTATAATTGTCGATGAAGATTGTCGAACTAAGTGTTGTACATAAAAATTAATCTTTAGAGATCTTATTCGTACTAATGAAAATGTCGTCTCTCTAATTCTAAATATATCTTGTTACGAAAATAATTTCTTTTGTTTAACCGACAGGTCTGAGGTAAGTAGACGCCATTGTTTCTTCTTCAGCAGAATGTATGGAACGATGAAAAATCGACAGAACGTACATGCAAGGGCTACTTGGATTCAGTGATCTGGGTCGATGCGACGTTGATACTTTTTTACATATTGGAATAAGAAATTTCCTTTCCGCGACAGGACAGAGTTAATCTAATTAGGATTCCTGAATATCAGAACACTCAGAAACATTAAAAAAAAAAAAAAACTGCGAAGCAGACGAATTAATTTATTTTTATTTATCGATTCATATGTCATGTCGATTCTTTCTTTAACATCAGGTCCATTCCCTCGGTGGATCTGCGAATATTCAAATGAATCATCAATAGAAAATATGATTTATTTTACTTTATCAGATTATACTCACTTGTGCTTGTGTGTTTTTTTGGCGATTAGACGTTTTTCTAATTTACGGAATGGTTCTTCTATCAACAGCGCAAGAATAAAAGCTAGAAAAAAGGAGAATACGATATCTACCAAGATATCTCGGATCTGAAATCAATTCCACCAGTCATTTTATGTTAAACACTTTGGGTATATCAATCATGGCAAAGAAAGTAAAAAAAATTATGACATTTAGTTATTATGAGCAATCATCAATCTCTATTATTTATTTCTCTAGTCTGGACTTTGTTCGTTTCTTTTATGAAAAATGGAAATTTCTATCAGACATTATCATGCTGTTTATCCAAAGAATAATCTCGGAATTTGTACTTGGATCAAAAAAGTGTTCTTTGTTATCGATTTTCTATTACAGAGATGAACTTTGAATCGAATATACTTTTTTTCTTTCAATAAATATTTATAGGTGTCATAGCTTATGTATAAACTCACTGCATTATGTATTGAAAATGTTCTAGCATTTCTTGCAACTCCAATGTCGTAACTCTGATGAATGCTATGTATGAGGTATGCACCATATGTTAATTTAGCAAGAGGCTGCACCCATCGTGGCTTGAAAAGTTTGTGGAAAAATTCTGTAAAATATTTCATGACTTTTCAAACTATTTGTTCAGTTTTATATGCGAAGAATGAACTATGATGACTAGCCAAGATATTCAGTTGAAGATATTCGCAATTATATAATTGATCGAGTTAAATTTAATTCGAAATATTATTTCCAAGTAGTGTTTAAGAATTATTACGGGGTGATATTTCATCCGAACATTATTTCATGCATGATATCCTGGAAGTCATTAGTTTAAAGTACTGCTTCTGTGGATTTGTGCATTTTCAAACTAATGGATCACACAAGTCGTTTACAATCGACTAATAATTCTGAAAGAAAGATGCGAATCCCACCCAATACAAAAGCTAAATAGTTTATCACTGTGAATGGATTTGGAGAATAAGCAATCATACCTGATTCATCAGTCACAGACATATAAATAATAGCAGCAACTGTGATCATCGCAACAACAAGTTTGCTGAAGATACTATAAAATGCACTTTCCAAAGGTGTTGGGATCTCATTTGGATTGTGAAATTTAATTCCCATGAATAATGATGTGAGGCAAACGATGGAAGCACTGATCTTGAATGGAAAATACTTCCAAGGCTGTAATAAATACAAATGGACTATACAATTGGTGAGAATATCATGAAATGTAACATTATAATTTGCAATTGATGATCAAAATTGATAGCAGTTTATGCAATTGTTAAGATTCTTATGAATATCAACAATATTTCTAGCAGTTAATGAATGTAATGAAGAAAAAATTATTTCATCGAAGACATTCATGAGCTGCATATGACAAAATCAAACTTTAACAACTTCAAAATCAAAGCTGAATTTGAAAATTTTATTGATACTCGAAGCAAACTTTCGGTCCAATATGTCGACTGATAAACCTAGATCACACACGTTAAATTTTTCATGATTGAACTTACTCCTGAAATACTCCACGGTGAAAGCCTTTGATCATGAATAATTGCACCGCCAAGAACTCCAATGAAATATGTATTGAGGTGTTCGTGTGTTTTTATGTAGTAACTCGTGAAGTAAAGATCGTCTTTCAATTCATTCATACTGAATGAAAACAAATAATAATATAATTCTTCATTTTTTTTGTTTCTAATAATTATTTTGTATCTCAATATTATTTAAAGGTGATTCTTACTTGGGATGCGTCAGTATCAACATTGGTTGGACATTGTAGATGTATGAAAAGTAAAATTGAATTACGCATACACTGATTATGATTGTGATTAAGAACGGATAGCCAATTTTTCGTGGCATTTTCCAGAATGAATAAATAACAAATGATGATATAATATGTAGATGAAAGTCCACGGTAATGTACCAAGATTGAAACATACACTGCAACATTGTAAAAAGTTACTGTTGAATTGAAAGTTATTGCTATTTGTTGATAATTTTATACAACGTATGACTAATATACAAAAGTTAAAAAAGAAAAACGCAATGAGATTAACAAATATGGATAGCCTGAGTATATAATCTTTTGTTTTTAGTCATCCGATGATTTGTCATGCTTCATTAAAGTTTGTATTACGCACAAGTTTTTCAGCATTGACATAGTTATTGATGTATAAAATATTGGTCCACCAGTTTTCTACGCAACTTCTTGAGTCAAGACCAATTTTGGTGTCCCAATACGGGCCAGAACCAAGATGTGGTAATATCAATGCTATGAAGACGATAACAATCAAGTACAATGGCGTGAATCTGTGGTCAAAGAATTTTTGTGTAAAAATATTGATGGAGTTTATCATTGAAATGATTTATCACTTTAACAACCTGAGATATCGTGACAAGACCGTTGCAAAGAAATTCATATTCTTCTTTTCATCCAATTCACGCAGCAAGTTGTAAGCTCGTAATATTCCTCCAACGGACAAAAAGAATTCGATGAATATCACAGCATTCATCAGAAGTAGTACGAATGGTAATGTATAACTCTGTAAAATTACATAGACGTATATAATTAAGCCAAATGTTATATAAAATTATATACTAATGAAACGCACAGTGAGGGTGAATCTGGTTTAGATAGAATTTTTCATGATTTAAGGAAGCTCATCAATCATTGTGAGCTTGGAAAATATTCCGTGAAATTTGCACAATTATTGTAAACCAGTTTCGACTCCATAAATTCACTTTGTTCACTTACATATTCTAAATATTCTGAATTTATTGTAGGATTCGTGAAATATTGCAGCATTCTGTGATAAAATATAGAACCGCACATTGCGAAGAATCGAAGAAAATGAATAATATCCAATCCTGGATGACTGTAAGAAATTGTTGTGATGCTCAAAAAATTGCGTTTGATGGAAAAGCAGAGAAGAATTTCTTTTGTTAAGGATTCAGGTCCTTTTTCTGCAGCATTGTTTGACGTTGCATCATACCAAGTACTCAATCCCACCAGTATCACAAGTCCTAAGATTATACAACTGAAAAGTATGAAAGAATCAAACAGCATCAAAACTGCCAGCTGATTCAAAGCAAATCAGGTATTTGATTCAATATTAATAACCTATATATTTTCGCCCATATTGAAAATTCTAATATGTCCTTTCGTGTCTGACAATTGCCATTGACTTCAACTTTTATAACAATTCCTTGCTCTATTTCAGTTCCTCTTAACGGTCCGTCCAAAGCTTTTTCAATATCAGAAGTGCTGCAGGCATCAGGTACGCATAGAGCGTATTCTAATAAATTCCGTCTGATACGTCGAAAGTCTTTGGTTTCCTAGATTGAAAAATGAATTTAGTCATTTTAGTTTCACAATTCGATGTATAAAATCCGTCAATTGATCATCTTTGGTTTATAATAGACGGTTGATATACAGAATGAATGGTAAGTTGTTCCTACCTTGACTGCTTCCCATACTGAATCATCTGGCTTGAAGTCGAATGTGAAAGGCCCAACGTGATCGTTTGAAGCTTTTACATTTTGATAGGTAATCTTTACTAAACAATATTTACCACCAATCATTGCAGCATTGGATTCAGGTGAATTTTTATTAGTTGGAGACCCAATTTGATAGCATTCATCAAAATTTCCATGATGCCGTGTGTGGCCAGCTATTATTCCTTCTGGATATTTCGTTGACGAGTCGAACACTAATGGAGAATTATAAAATAAAAATTCTCTCCAACTGAATTGGAACGGGCCTAATGATAAGAACGGAATCAAAATATTGAAAGCAGTGATCTTACTTCGAACAGCCCATAAAGTTCCATTGTTCAGTTCTTTGAGGTATCTATGAACTTGCCACTTGCATTTTCCTTGTGGCAGTGTAGGCGAAGTAGCAAACAATACTGGTAACAAAGGGATTTTGAGATACCACTGATTATCTCTTGTTTCATCGATTGCAGTGTCACTAATCCTCACTGGTAAGAAATCATTTGGTATTATTGCTGTGTAATTTAATTTTGATTTTTCTGTTTCACATTTGTCTATGAATTTCCTTGCACAATAATTGCTACGATCTAAATGAACAGTTTGTGTTAATAGAGAGTTGAGAAGAAAAAATAATACATGAAGACATTTCATTGTTGATCAAAATCGCGGTAATGTAACGCAAAATTAAGAGACTGATGAAGCTCTGTTCTCTTCTTCAATCTGACTAGAAGTCAATGATCAATTCGAGAGTTTTAAATAGGTTTACCGTGGTAATAAAAAGAAGCTGTTTGCATAACAATTGTTCTCTTTTGTTTGATGAATAGACAACTAGTGATGTTACATCGATTATACTTCAATGCCAACGATATTACTGATGTTGCAATACACAATTGGTTTATATTAACCGCAATCATACATAGAAAGACTATCAATTTTTTTTTTATGAGCCTGCGTATTTTATTGGCACCAACAAAAAAAAAACAGTTCATTCATTTACACGTTTGTATTTGTTTTTTTGCATGTGGGAACATTGAGAAGATTATCATTGAATGACATTTGTAAAAGGATAAAAATGAGAAAGCAAGGAATGAGTCCCCTGTCTTTATCGATTTAGCTGGTTGAACCACATTCGGAGCACCTGAAAGTGTGTGAATGAATAAATATTATCCTGAGAAAAGGAGTTGATAATGAACGAATCAGTTATGAATCATTAGAATACATGCAACTTGTGGAGTCTACAATTCCAGTGCGTTATGTTTGGAGCGTATGAACATAAGATACGAGAATGCTAGAGAGATTCGGAGCAATGTTGGTGTGAGTCACCATAATATTTTGCTTGTGAAATAAATTTAAAACTCATCGTTTGAGGTTTGATACCAATTAATCGATGAAGACGAAACTCAGCTTATGAAAAGGATCCAACCTGAAGTTTGTTTGCTCGTGTCAATCAGACGATGAATAGTTGAATTAAATTAATAATTTTCGTAAGAAAAGTTTACATGACAAACAATCGACGCTTGCGAAATCGTTGTACCTTACAGATTTTGTGAAAGAGAGAAGTGCATCAAAAATTTGAAATATTTGTGATGTTCGAAGAGAAACTTTGATGAGAAATGTATGAAGATGAAACCAGCGAATTTTGTAGTGGCCCACAAACAAACAAAGCAGCTTTTCTAGATGTTTGCTGTACTGAGTGGAAAACTGCTATGCCTGTTGAAAAAATGATGAATCTCCGTTAGAAGATCAATTTTCTCGGTTCATTTTCTTCATTTTCAATGTATTGTTGGAGAAAACCGATAAATTTAGCATATTGTGATGACACAGAGACGAAGCCAAATCGATCCGATATTTTTCAATGTATGATAAATTGTTGATCTCTCTGACTTGTATTTTATGAAGAGTAATTAGACCTCGGCACTTGACAGCCATATCAACTTTCGTCAATTCTGCAAAACTTCTGCTATTATGTATGGAAGTTCAGAGAAAAAATGAAAATTCTAAGATAGTGAGGCTCATAAAAATGATACTCTTTGAATCTTAAAGTATCCAGAACATACCACGAAAAATGTTGGAATACCATCATTCATCAGATAATATATCTTGGGATAGCATCGATATTTCAACTTTTATACATTTATTTACTTCCAATTCATAGCTTGATTCGTATTTGCGTGGATTGGAATGCAATTTGATAATCCATCTCGATGAAGAGTTGGATGAATACTGAAGAGTTCTCTCCATCGAAATATGCACGAGCCCTCTCAGTTTAACTCATGTCTATAGCAGAATTGTACCGTCATAGCAAAGTATCGGAAAAGCAAGAACCGGGTACTTCTATTCTTTTCTTCTATCTTTAAACTTTTTTCTTTTTACTTCCTCATAAAAAACTCATACATCAATACACGCTAAATATAAGTTTATGCGTGATATGACATGTGTTCACTAGTTCCAGTTTCTCTCTTCAATTACCAAAGTAGATTCGTAATTTATTTAACTCGCAGTTCTGTCCCATATGAAACAAACAAGTCCAATCATCCGCACGCAATATAATTCTACCATCACTGCCACGAATAAACTGGAGATATAGCAAGTTATTTGCAAAGTTTCCATAAAATTTTATGCTGCGAGTTTGTGACAAAGAAAAAGTAATGACAAGTATCAACGAGACCAAAACGCCAGCATTGTCATATTTTTTTCGACTAGAAGTAGGAATATTGAAGTTTATTGGATTAACATCATTCAATACAGTTTTTTCCAACGATGAATTCAACTCGAATTGGTGGCAAGGTGCTTTCATTGTCATCGGTGCAACGACCATAGTTTCTTCATCATGTTGTCTGATGCACAAAATAGTTTATGGAATAAATGAAGTCTCAGCTATTCTGGCGGCTTCATTGAATATGGCTATGGAACTATTATGCGCGCTAAGGGTAGGACAAATATATTCTCTAAAAAGATTGACAAACGTGTAGCAATTAACATCTATTGCACCACCTTAATTGTTTGATTTCAGGGATTAAGATGGTTCACTCATCAGCACACACTCCACAAAATTTTATATCAATTGTCAACTCTCTGGAATATGGCGATTTCAAATAATTGTTTGGCACCTGAACATTTAGAAGCAGCCAACAAAGTCAAACGTATGACGAGAATCTACAGTTTTACCATCATTGCCCTTTGCAGCAGCTACATTTTGCGACCATACATGTAAATTTGTTCACTTAAACGTATCGGTGATGCATTCACCATTGTCATATATTCGTTTTGCAGATTATTCTTCGATTATCAGTTGCATCGAAGTTTCAATGAATCTTTCAATTACTCCACATTTATAATAGTTGATGATTATGCATTTACAATTGAGTCAAAGCGAGGATACTTCATTTTCATCATTTATGAAGAAATAGTCATACATTTTATAATTATCTTCTGGGTTTCCAGTGATTCTATGTTTGCACAACTCCTGACACATGTTTCCATTCAATTCAATGTAATAGATTTGATACCTAATCTTACTGCGACAATTTCAAGAGTTCCTCTAACATGATATTTGATAGATACTAGCCTATAACTTGGAAAATATTGCTAATGATGATGATGATGATGGACATGAGTATGTGATAACTCATCGATTACGAGATATTGCGAAACGACATGATCAATTGTTTGAGTAAGTTGAGTATTACAACTTAAATGGTTGAACGAGTGGTGATATTTTTTTCTTTATGTTTCAGATATTGTCACTTGATAGAAAAATTTTATAATCCAATAATATTTCTGTCGGTGGTATCAAGTGCCATCAACACTTGCTGCTGTCTGTATGCTATGGAAGCGGTAAAAAATACTAAAACTACTTATTCTAGTTTTTTGATAGATGGCATATTAAATTTGGCTGGGTATTATGAAAGGAATTCACTGTTGTATGTTTGATTCAATTGTATCTTGCTGCGAATGGATCTGAATTGAATTCCCGGATTGTATTTTGCCCTCAGCTAATTCATTGCCATAGAATAACATCAGTAAATGCATGGCATTTCAATAGAAAATTTATTTGATAGTGTTACGAATATGATCACTGGGTGAATTTGCGTAATATAGAGAAATATAACATCCGCAGCAAGTGGCAGCAGGCAGTAAGAACGAAATATCGAAATCAGCGTTTTACCTGATCGTTTTAGCTCTTCAAATTATTATTTACTGCGGCTACGCTGAAACTTTGACCGAAAGTGTAAGTAATAAAGTGATGGGTTATAATATATCTGATAATTGCTCATATATTCCAATCTATAACATGAATATAATTTGTTGTAGTCGATGCGAATGTTCTACGCTTGTACTTGGACACAGTGGACTGGGTTCAACAAAAGAAACAAAATCATTCTATTCATAATAATGATGCGAGCTCAGAAGGAATATGAATATACAGTGTATGGTATGATCGTAGTTAATCTCAATCGCTTAACAATGGTAAATATCACATTTCTCTGAATCTACATAAACACATACGATGGTTAATCAAATATTATGTTCTTATTCTTCAACAGATTGCCAATGGTAGTATAAGTTACTTTATGCTTCTGAGGAATTTTGGATAGTTCTCCAATTGTAAATTTTAGTATTTTCATTAGGTGGAAATTTGATCATTCACTTGTGTGAAAAGACAAAAAACTTGACCATGTCAAATAGGTAGCAATAAATCCAATTTAGCAAATGAAAATAATCAGTTGTCTTCACCTCTGGAATATTTACTCCACCGTATAATAATATATTAAGATGAAGTTATCTCATTTTGTGAGAACATAATAGAACATGAAATTGAATTCATGAAATTGAATTCAACTGTAGACAGTCAGTATGCAAAACAACCGACAATGAGTCCCCATAGAATCATTTGTGTGCTTATTATATATTCTGATACTTTGCTTTTCCCATTACTTCAACTTGTCGGTCCTTTTATCACTTTTAAATTCAACTCAGTTTTATCCGTTGAATAAAAGAAATAACGGTCACTGCCATCTACAAATGATGCTCTCCACTATCTCGTCAACAATGCAGAGCAATGCAGAGCGTCGGTACATCACATCCAAGTCATTGGTAACCCTGAAATAAAAATTCCTGCATCAACATTATCATCATTATATCACTCATTGTTTGTGTGTTTTCAGATCAATTGTTTTTCTCGAACATTCGGCAATAATAATTCACTCCAGGCTTAAACGAATTCGTTTTTCTTTCTGAATAGAAATAAAATAACGTTTCATTGAATAAAATTATTATGTCTATGATGTCGGACGGTAAAATAAACTCTGTAAGTTGTAAAACGTTTATAACCTGAATTAATTCACGAATTTGTACACATGAAACGAAGAAAAAAAAAACAAAGAATGTGATAATGATAAGAAGCCAAAAAAAAAAGAGATCGATTTGGCAATATGTTAAAGTGGTTTGTCGTTTCAGGCGAAAGCAGTTACATCACCAGCCACATCATCAACAGTTCCAACATTATCATCATCATCATCATCATCATCAACTGTTAATCCTGTTAAATCAACTGCAGTTGTAAAATATTCAGCAGTACAAAGCCCTGCGACATTTGCACAATTGCAATGTAATACAAATTTGAATTTACCACCGAGTAATTGGCTGAGTAGTTCAGCTGAAAGTTATGGTTTACAAAGTGTATGGTCACATAGCACTGGATTTACGAGTTTTCGTATGGCACACATGTTTCCTGATTGTGTTGGTGAAGTTGATGTTGTATCAGACGCTAAAAACATTAAAAAGTTGTTGAAAATGCCGTACAGTCATGAAGTAGTGTCGATGATGGTGCATCGTATTGAGAATACACTTTTACTTGATGACTTTGATATACAAAAGTATTTATTGCGCCAAGCTGAAAGTGATTGGGAATGGCTGAAAGAATTTTTTTATCAACATATATTTCATCGTAATGATGATGGTGAAAAAGAAAAGAGATTATTCAGTAAAACGAATAGTCGCAATACGTTGCAGCAGAAAAATTTGGTATCAAAGTTTCTTTATCATTCGTTAGTTGTTGCTGATAATCAGATTGTGAAGAATGAGAATCCACCATTACGATTAAATGAACTTGAACCAAAATTGCCAGAGCCAACTAATGAAGAAAAATTACCAGATCCTAATCACAATCATAATTTTGCACGAAATGTTGTTTGGACTTTTGAAAATATTCAAATGTTAATTGGAACTGATATGCCAATATTTGGAGGGAAAACACATCCTTGCATTAGTTTACGTTTACGTGATGTGAAAAAGCCCATAAATGTTTTGACTGGCATTGATTATTGGTTGGATAATCTTATGTGCAATGTGCCTGAAGTTGTCATGTGTTATCACCTTGATGGAATTGTTAAGAAATATGAATTAATAAAAACTGAAGATTTGCCAAATTTAAATGATGCTAAATTCAATCCAAAAGTAATTCGTGATGTGGCGCAAAATATTCTTAGTTTTTTGAAAACTAATGCGACAAAAGCTGGACATACGTATTGGCTTTTTAAAGGTGAGAAAAATATTATTACGACTCTTATTATTATTATCATGACCACTTGAGCGAATTTCATTAGATGTCTGATTTCCTCCAAAGTATTCAGATCACAGAATTCATAATCAATCACTTACAATTCAATATTGCCTCATGAAAAACCAATTTTTATCTCCAACAAATAGATTTTTCTTTTTAATAAAAATAAGTAGATGCTCTATAATGCTACATTTTCTTCTTTCACAGGGAAAGACGATGACGTCGTTAAATTATACGACTTGACTTCACTCTGCAGTGATATTTCCGATGACAAAGGACAAAACCCATTCACTGTACCAGTTGCAATGTTACTGTATCGTGTAGCAAGAAATATGAAATATTCGCATGACAACCGTGGCAATCACGGCACAATTCGTATGCTATTGAAAAACTGCGTCCAATTATTGAATTGCGAGAAATATCCGCAAATTGTTACATCAGCGCACTATATGCTGTCAGATCTCTATGTACCAGCGGATACAGATCCATCATCACCAATTTTAGTGAATCAATCAGACGACGATGCAGATTCAGCGAGTGATAGTGGCACAAATAATTATGAAAATGATGATATTAATTCGGCGAGTGATGACACATATTCAGTCAGTGCAACGATTATGTCTTTGGCGTTAGCACAGAATAAAGACGAATCCGAACCGGAGGAATCAAAATACAAACCACCACCAATAAGCGGAACTATCGTTGAAAGATGTCGTGCAGCGTTAGAGCACGTGTCTAATGGTTTGAAATGTTTAAAATATTTTCCAATTGATGATGAAGCAGATGAAGAGAAAAAAAAATCAGATAGTGCCAGCAATGAAGAAGGAATCAAATGCAATGACAAGGATTGTAATGGCGAAAATCTGAAAACTGCACGGCCATTCGAAGCTATTCCAATGCCGTACACATCCCTTGATCAACTGAAAAAATCAGATGATAATTGTAACGACGCTAATGTGAGTCCTAGTAAAAAGCGGGGTAAGAAAAAAACAAAAAAAGAAAAAGCCTTGAAAGAAAACAGCAATGATTGTAAAGAAGTACTTGATACAGCACCAAAAGCCTTATTATGTAAAAGTAAAAATAATACACTGCCAACATGGCAAGCGCCGAAAAAAAGTGATAATTCAAGTTGGGAATCGCATTTAAAAACTTTATTATACGAGAAGGCATCATTGATATTTGCTGTATTAGTTGAATTCGAATTATCAAACCAGCGATATGGTGGTTCGTTAAGATATATATTGGCAGTGCTTAAATGTCAGAAAGTTTTGGAAATTTTTTGTCAAATGAGAAATAATAAACTGATTAGTTATTTATTGGGGCGTGCTGGCGATTGTTGTCTGATGACTGTACAGGATTGGCGGAATATTGATATGCATAAAGAAGCTTATCATGGTGAAAATGAAGTTGAGCAGAAGATTATCGATGAAATATTGGGAATGGAGCAATTAGATCTAAGTAAGTAAATCAATAATTAAATTCTATGTCAAAATTTAATTTTCATTTCATTGAGGGTTTTGTATAACGTGTGAAATATTCTATCAATCTAGATGAGCAATATAAAAAATTAACTAGATATTTCGAAACGAAATATATAAAATTGTATAATTAATGTTCTCATCAGGTGATGTAGGATTACTTCCGGGAACACTCGAAAATCTTGAAGCAACATTGGTGGCATCACACAAATATTATGAGGAAGCATTATCACTTGAACCGTTAGAGAGTGACAAAAATAATTTATTACGGCGACTGGGAAATATTCATAATGAACTCGGAGTACTTTATATGAATCAAGCAGCAACAAAATACCATCAAGACGAGACAAATGAATCAACTGAAACGTCATCAGCCGATGCAACTCAATTACTAACGAACTCACTATCACATTTAGAAGCTGGTGTGAAATCTTTTGAGACTGTACGCGATGAAGCTAATCTCGCACTGCTTCATTCGAATACTGGTCGATTAATGAGATTATGCGCGCATACGAATACGAAGAAACGATCTCAGGAACGAAGTTTTTACAATAAAGCATTGATTAGTTATCAGAAAGCACTTCAAGTTTTGGGAAATAAGAAAACTAATCCGTCCATTTGGGATACTGTTACTTGGGATCTCTCTACAACATTATTTACCATGGCAACATTGTTGCAAG
The DNA here is from genome assembly GCA_030523045.1 of Meteorus cinctellus. Lineage (NCBI taxonomy): Eukaryota > Metazoa > Arthropoda > Insecta > Hymenoptera > Braconidae > Meteorus > Meteorus cinctellus. The sequence goes on along the minus strand of JAPYZF010000222.1, from coordinate 106,505 downwards.
ACTTTCCTACCTCTGGCAATAAGGTAAAATTTCAAAGAATGAGTTTTTTATTCCATTAGTTTTACTGATGTGATTAGAGGATGAAATTGCTCACAAACCTCATTGAGTTTCCCACGAATAATCGTGTTGAAAATAGAATTATAGCCGTTGAATATTTGAATGAAATTGATTTATAATAATTCTTTTGTTCTCGAGTCATGTACGATACTCTTAAGTTCACATCGTATATTAATTTGGAAATGTTTGCTTTTAGACTGAAGAAGAATTGGAACGAGAAGTAGTGGATCTTTTCCAAAAAGCATTGAAGTATTGCGATACAGAAACGTCCGGTCCAAAGCAGCCTGTTTATCAATTTCGCGAGGCAACTATTCAACACCGACTTGGATCATTGTATCACCATGCTTATCGTAAACTTGAGCCTGACAATGAATGCACAAAACGGAAAACAAATTTGCAATTGTCCAAATTATATTATGAAAAAGCTGCAAAGCTTTTGATGGCGCTGGAACAATCGATGGAATTTTTAACAGTACAACTTGAACGTGTAGCGCTCACTGAACATCAAGCTCAAAGTGAGTAACAGAAATAATAATAATTCAAATAAAGTTGGAGTAAATTCCTGTTCTCCATTAGATCGGCACAATAAAAATTTATCAATTTACAGCATCAATGACATTCAATGGCAAATTAAAAGCTTATCAGAGTGGCGTTGAGTTGATTCTTCAGTGTCTTCCGATGTTGCAAGTACTCGCAGAGAAACATAGAAGTGGCAAACAAGCGGATAAATATGCTAGTGAGTCGGTAATTGAAGACAAAACGATTGATGAATGTGATAAACGAGGTGCCGATGATGAAAATAAACTTGTTTCGTTGCTAGAACAAAGATTTCAATATATATTGAAATCTGTAACGAAGCTCTGCATGTCTAAAACTAATACTGCCAATAATAAAAAAGAGTAAGTTGAAAAAATACATAAATTATTTTATTAGTACAATTTAATACAAGTGCTCGAATTTTTCATCATACTAAAGTAGAGAAACATTTTTTAAAGTCTTGGAAGTAAATTTAATCTAAATAATTTCTCTATCTAGTCATATTCGCATTTTAATTCTTATTTTTCATTACCAGTTTGTTTATATTCATCCATCTTTTTTTAGATTCGAAAATATTGTGAATGTGTATAAAATGGCGTACAGTCGTACATTGAAAGCTGATAACCATCCTGGCTGTGATTCGTTGGAAAATCTTATTTTATTACTTGAAGAAGTTGGACCAAAACTTCGCGAAATTTGCGATGTTCATTGATCATCGATTGAGCATTTTGCCAAATGTACTTACAAAGAGAGACAAAAGAAAAAACAGAAGCCCCAACTGACTATTCGATACAGAAGAAACATTGTAAATAAACTTTTCCAATAATTATTTCATTTATATAACAACTTTGTATTCATTACGAGAAAGATAAATAAATAAATAAATATTCTGTATAGAATTAGAACGAGTTATATTTGTAATGATAAAAATAAATGTGTAATACGTCATTTATCACTGCAACTTTCGTAGATCTCATCTATGAAATATGTATTCACACAAGTGGGTCTTTGGAATTCTTTGATTGCACTGAGCTCTTGAACGCCGCATTATACACGTAAAATGTATAAGCTCCTATGTATACTTGACCTACAAAAGTGCTATTATGTTTTTTATTTTTTCCTATTCATTTTCTTTTCTTCCATTTTACTTCTATAATCTCTTTTCGTTGTATGTGCGAGTTCACATGGGATTGCATTTGGAAAACATGAAACGTATGAAATTCTATGTAGAGAAGGAAAAGCTGTGATATCACGAGATAGAAAGAAGTGGAAATTCGATAGAAAGACAAAATTGGAAAGCGTGTATACTTTTAACAATTCCTGTTCTACTTTTGTCGCGTTTTTTTTCTCGGTTCCCACCTGAATCGAAAGCAGTGCATGATAATACAATTCTATTGGATGTAGAGTCAAACAGGATACACAGAAAAATTCTTTCCTACTTTTATTTTCACATCTATATTTTCAATTGTACTTTTTTTTTGTCTCATCTGTTTCAATTGTAACCGAACAAAGTCATCGCAGAGTAAACAGATACTGAAACGTTTGTCAACAGTTGAGTAAATACAACTTGAAATTCGTGAGACCCAATTTCATACCAACTTTGTAAAGGATATTACAATCTTCGTGTACAAAATATTTATATAAGCGCATTTGAGATGTATTTGGATGTTCCAAGAATTTCTCAAACTCTTTCTTTGAATAAAATTCATAGACAAAAATTCGAGGGCTACAAAAAATAATAAAATTTAAATATGTTCACCTTTTTTACAACAAATGCACATACGTAAACTTCTAACTTTTCAAATATTCCAATTATTCTTCAACATAATCAAAATTGTTAAATTGCTATACAGAAAACAATACAAAATTCAAATTTAAAAAATTAAAGTATCAACTTTTTATCTGGATCAAATGAGCTTTTTCTGTTTCATAATATGACAAAGTGACTACCAAATTGGGATTTCGAATATTTTGTCACTATGCTTTTCAACAGTTTCAACTCAATACAGTGATTGAGCTAATTACTCTTGTAAATAACATCAATTCCAGTGGTGTAAAGTAAGCCCAACCGTATAAGTCGAACCTTCCCTTCTAGGTGTAAAGGAGTTAAGTGTCTTGACCCAAGAATTAGACCGTTAAATAATGTGTTGTGAACCCTTCGTTGTAGATTAATCATACGATGAGATGGCCGAGTGAATTACCCTCTTGGATTACAATCCATATAAATTGCTGTGATGATAGTTAGTTTCTCAAAAAGCCACTCTTCACAAATGTTTATACTGCCAGACTGTTTCTATTTAATTTTCTATGTTTAGTATTTAATTTTCTAGGAGTAGTCCCTGCTAATCTCTACAGATTTGTTGAATAACATGAATATTACAGTTGAGTTAATATAAGCTCACCAGTTCACATAAATTTTCAAGGTTTAATAGGAATGCATGAGCATTTCCACAAATTCATTTTGCATTGAGGTTTTTGAGTTTGAATAAATTGTCACGTTTTGCTTCAGGGTCTTTTTCCTTTTAATTATTCATCATAGGTCTCATCAATTTTTACCTTCTACATTATTTCCAGCTATAATTTGATGTAACTTTTCTTGTACTTCAGTAAGTTTTTGATACATGTTATGTTAATTGTTTTTCTATTACTTTACTTTACTTGCTAAACATAGAAAAAATGAGTCAGGTGATAATGTGGCTTTGAGTTGCAATTTCGTTTTGTCATAATCTAAAATATTACAACAACTACAAAAAAGACGTCTGCATTTTTAGTTCATACTTGAGTATAAAGCAATTTAAATTGGAAACAAAATGAAATTTTTATATTTATTACTATGACAATTTATGGTGGTTATAATTATGGGTGAATCCCATACATCCCCTAATATATCAATTGAATATTTGGCAAATGGATTAAGTAAATTATCAAATTTTATTTATATATACAGAACGAAAATGTATTGTGAGTGTATGTTTGCTCACCAGCTCAATTAGTATTACAAAGTTTTATTGATCTATCCAATTTTTAGGGTACAAACGTTCTTCAAATCTCCGACCCCTTCACTTGGAGGTCAAGGTAATGGGTAAGTCAAAAGAAATAAATTTAGTTCAATCTCTTGTTCCTGACAAATCGAGAAGAATTTTATCATTATCATGGCAGTGTCGTTGTTTTGGCTTTGAACGTGTCTGTCAGGTTCGTATGGGTTTAGGAAGACATCATCGATTATTCTTTCTACGACAATGTTATATTAAAATATTTTACATATTATTTACTCCAGGGACTTAAATATTCACAATCCTTACAAAGCATTCAATGTGTAAATAGAAATGGTAAACTGATAGAGGGTCTTCCGGGTCCTAGGGATGGTATACTCTGTGATGTTGATGAGAAGAAGGTGTAGACCTACATTTCATATTTATTTCTATGCTTGATAACAATTTTGATGTTAATACAGTTTTTTTAATTGTGTGTTATTTATTTACTAGGTTTGGTGGTGGCAAAGGTGTGTGAATATTGACGAGTAAAAATTTCTGCTGTTGGAACATCAGAATTCAGACAGCATCGATATCATAACTAACTGTCAGAATGGTTAAAGTTGAATACTTTTAATGATTATCAATGGACTGTTTATTGTTAGTTGAATTTTTGAAGATTCCATCAGTCTTTATTTGGTGCTTGAATTCCAATAAGTCATCAGACCAAATTCTGATGTGCTCAATGTTTTTCATTATTACAATCTTTGCATTCTTCATCATGTGAAAAACTCTCCAACTAGTTTGCTACACAGCCTGGGTATAATTTAGTTGGTTCTTCCAAATCTAATTTATATAAAAAGTATAGTCAGATAAATTAGACCATCACAGAAGCAAATGCTGTTGCAGTCCAAACTAGTGACTCAATTCACCTGGTCTAGGGATTAGAATGAACTTTAAATGGCTCCCCAAACAGATTTAAATTCACGACGAAAAGTCTGATGTTGGTTGTGCTGCTACACATAGGAATAATGTTTTGAAAATGTAAATTTATCAAATGAAAGACAGATGAATTCAATCACCACTAAAAAACTTTTATACATAATCATTCAAATTAAACATCAGTCTTTTTCAATATTGTGCCAAGTGTAATTACTGAATGTAAATTAATATCAAAATGACAATTAACAAATGATACTGTTTCAAGTATTGATAATTTGTAAATTCTAAAAATCAAAAAAAATTATTCAGCTTATTTGAAGGTCTTTACAAATTGAAGTCATCATCATTCAATCTCCATCCAAAAAGCTTTTTCACCTGAAAAATGATAAAAATTAGGATGAAATGAATAACAATTAAGAAGTTAGATGACATATAAAGATAAAATCATTCAACATTAAACTATACTTACACAATTTGAAAATAAAGAGTTAAGACAAAGAGATTCCACTGTCAGATGTACGGTATGACGTACCAGACCGTGGTTGGTTCCAGTGGATTATATGCTAAGCGATGAAGTCACCCTTCTACATGTGTGACGTGTGGGTAGGGACTAATTGTGAGCTTAACTTGGATAGTACTACTATCCCATGTTACAGTGTCCAAGAGGGTTTATGGAGAACACACGCTGAGTAGAGTTGGGTCTGAAAGGTATCTTGTCATTATCTCACGTCACAATTAGTTTCAAATTATCTTAAAATCCATAATATATGATCTGATTATTTTTAAATTCACTGAAAAAAAGAATTCTTTACGTTTATTCACTTATAAATTTTTATTTTATAACAGATTTACAATTTATAATACAAAGTCTGTTCTCATCATTGAAATTGTAAATGAAACATCAAAATATTTCTGTGTAGAAAATTTCTATTCAAATTTACGGAAAAAAATTGAATAAAATGTCAGTTTAAATCAGAGATTGTTTATGCATGTAAAGAATTTTTTTAATTCACAAGTTTTGATGTTCTTTTAATATTTAATTTGGTTATAATTAGTAATTATTTGAATTTAAATGTGAATTTGTTCATCTAATAGGATTATCTTGATCAATTTGGATTTCATATTAACGTTCATATCATGCACGGTGAAACTAACGAGCGAATGAATCCCTCAAAAAAGCCTGAGGGCTACGGAAGGTCGACGGCAAAATATCTAATCCTCCCCATGGACTCTGCTTATCGCATATAATATACATGTGTGTGGCTATGAAGATATATTTCAAGAACCTGACGCTTTTGGTCTAGCCTCGGGCGATCGTTATGTGTGAGCTTTTCTCTTCTCTCCATCACATTGCACTCGTTTGTGTAAATTTTCACAGAAAAGAGAAACTGGAAACGAAGGGTAAATGGAAGGAGACAGAGAGATAATGTCGACTAATGGCTCAGACCTCAAATGAGATCTCCGGTATCGGATTGGCTTCTCTATGATATAGGCAAATAGGATATGGTGAAATCATTTTATATATATAAAATATACATCTTGTATGTGTTTTTTTTTGTGATTACATTTATGATAATTGTAATTGTGCTGGTATTTTTGTTGTTTTTATAATAACAATTGTTTGTTTATTATATGTTATATGAATGGATGATTTCACAGTGAATTTTTCATTTTAATTCTCTTGTTGGTAGTTTGAAATTGTGCCTGTTACTATTTCTCGCCATTGTTCGAAAACTAACATTTGTTTCTGATGAATGCGATAAAGAATCCATAAATATCCACGATATTAAAGAAAACGTCTAACATGTATTGCATAAATGATTGACCTGATTAACATGATAATACCATTGATCCATTCATATTGTAACAGGAATTTTTCTCATAATTGACTAACAGTTTTTTATTTGCTGTCAACCTAATTCGAATCATTGTCATGTACTTACTGAACTGTTGAAAATAATTTCATTAATATTTATACATTTTTTTTTTGGTTAATTAATTTACTAGTTTATCATTGTTATAAATTTTACTAATTATTCTCAAATGTATTGCTCAACGTTGGATTGGTCTTGATGTATTGATTTTCTGTTATTCAAAAATTGCTGAAACTCATTCAAATTTATTGAAATATCTCATAGGATTTTTTTTTCTTTGGTCAATGAGGAATTTAAATATATTTTCATATTTTGAGTGTGATGAATATCAAACAAAAACAAAGATGAATTTAATTTGCAAAATTGTGTTATTGAGCGATTGAATATGAGTGTGAAATTCATGTTAAATATTTACGAAATTAAATTATTGTGTGAAGTATCGAATAAAAGATAAAGAAAATAGTTGGATTTATATAAACAAATAAATTCTTCAGTGTATTCGACAATTGTGAATGTAATTGGGACAGTGAAGAATGTCTACAATGACAAAATATAAAATATTTGATATCAAAGAATGATTTGATCGTAAGGGGGAAAATCCCTTCTAAATTAATGCGCAAATCGAATGTGTAGTAATGAATTTCAGCAGTACAAAAAAAAATCTCGTAGCGTAAGAAACTCTTTTGTCTACTACGAACAGTAAGTTGAATTAACGACGTTTAATCGCGACTAATCAATCAGTCAAGGTGAAATAGTTAGCATCGAGTGACGTGAGAACACTTGAAACTTGTAATTCTACGTATGAACTAGTGGATGTGAAAATTAGTAGAAAATAAGGACAAGTTTAAACACGTCAAAATCTAATTTATTTTACATATTCTCACACTTTTATAATTCCACTGGATCTGAAGATAAGTTGATCATATTGTAATGTAGAATTTCATTTATTAATGTGCTCATTCAATATCAACAAACGGAAAAAAAAAAATATTTAATTGACTCGAATGCTGTTTTAGTTGTCACAAATTAAATTATTTTTTCGTCGGATAAATCAATCGAAATAATGACGGAATTCTCATGTCTATATATAAACGAAGGTGAAATTTTCATTCTTGATTACTTCGTTGATAATTAATTATTGGTAATTATTAATTGGTTATTGATAATTAATTAATTATTAGTAATTTATATCGAGATTAAGAAACGCAATAAGAAAATATCAATGCAGAATTATTTTTATTTATATTTATTGTAGAAGACAAATTATGTTTTCTCCTAATTCTGATGTTAATGATTTTACTTTTCATTCTATTGAAAAATTGTGTACGATGAATGGTTTATCAAAGAACGTTAAGGCCTACTTACAATTAAATTGAATAAGAAAAAATCTCTTTTTCAATTGTGAATTAGTGAATTGGTTTGCTATTTTCTTCTCCTTTTCATAGTAAGTCAATAACATTTATTCAACATTTCTTATCAATTCCCCATCTATAAACAGATTTAAATAGAAAAAAATTACGACTTCAAAATTATTTACCACTGGACTCATAATAATTATCAACAAAGTTATTGAGCACTGAATTTTGACCTTCTTCCATTGAAGTATGAATTATTCTTTTGTTTTGAGTGATGTATAAAAATATTGACACAATTTTCAGACATTGATCAACATTACGTCAGAATCAAACTCATCATCACAGTCTCTACCAATTTGATACATGGAAATGTTGGCAATTAAACGATATGACATCAGCAATAAATCTATAATGAAACTACATCCAATTCTTGATAATTTCTCTAAAAGAAGAGCATCAAGACTAAAAATAAATAAGTTTGAATTGGTTGAATCATGAAAATCCTGATTTATATTCATCAAAGACACATCATGAACAATACCTAAAACATAAATCAATGAAAATGTGTTGGTATTGTTTCAATTAAATAGTTGGGGTCATAACTATTCATTAGCACAGCTACGATATGTCAATGAGAATAAGGTGGGAACATTTATCAATATAAATTTGATAATTCAGATAAATTAACTCTACGTTGAGTGCTAAATAAGTTTTCCATTTCCTTCACAACTGCCATTAGATGATCACAACATCAGCATGACACGAATTAAATATATTTTAATTATATTACTCGTCAACATCACAATATGCATCAATGAACAATGTAAATACAAGACGTGTCGTGATTCAAACAATCCTCGCCGTTATCATAAACATACAATGTGTTTATATTCCGATGCAAGTATCCAGTTGTTGATGATGACAAATCAAAGTCTGTTCATGTGAATATATTTCATGCTCATAAAGTTTCGATTCGCAATGTTTTTGTAGAAGTCATTCGGGGCGAATTGCAGAAAAACTAAATCAAATTTTCTGGGAGTTTATGAGAAGAACCAAATTTTACAGGGTCACAATATTTTAAGAGCTACAGTTGCAGCTGGTAGAGAGTTACGTGGTCTTGATGGTAGACAGCCAGCAGGTATCATCAGACCTCTTAAATGGAGTCGTGAACTTGCATCAATTGCACAACGATGGGCTAATCAATGTAAAATGGACCATGACAAATGCAGAGATGTTGGTGAGTAATGTTGATGATTGTTTGGTTTGTGAATTCGGATTTAATTTATGTTTGATGGGATTATGAAATAGATGGAACTAAGATTGGGCAGAATATTGGTCTGCGCTGTAACTTCCGTCGTTCAAAGCTGGAATTCATTGGAATAGTCAGAGATTGGTATGAGGAAGTGAAGAATTGTACTCGTAAAATTATTTCGAATTTTGTGAGGCAAAAAGAGCCACCAATCGCTCACTATACACAATTAGTTTGGGGTGAGACAACTCATGTTGGATGTGGTGGCATAAAATATGTGACTAGAGCTGGCCATCGTTGTGTTGAACTTGTTTGCAATTATGGCCCACATGGAAACACAAAAGGTGAGGCTGTTTACAAAATTCTGGATAGGATTTGAAGGTAAGAGAAAAATATTAGTTAATTTTTGCAATGTAACTGGATTGATTTAAGCGATATTTGTTTATATCTATTGAAATTTTTGGGATTTAAGTTCAGTCAGTGAAGAAAATTGAAAATTTGGAGGATTACCAATGAACCTTCAACATATTTTTACATTTTCAAATGTTTTTATTGTTGGATATGCTTCTTCATTTTTCGCCACAAGATGTTTTACGCCACATTCGGAGAAAAATGGTCGAACGATGTCACAGTGACCTGGTTGGTTAAGCTTTCAATTTTCTTCGCAATAGTAATGATTGAAAATTGACAATTTTAATAAAAATAATTTTTTGTTCGTGTCTAATAATTATGTGATCATGTGAAGTGATGATATTTGATAAATATTCTAAATAATTTTACGAAATATTTCTGGTCTTCAATGAAGACTGAAGAACTTTCTGAACTTTTGAGTGCTTCATTGATTTAATGCTTTTGAAAGTTATTCTACGTTTTATGAAGTAGATGGAACTATTCAATGCAGAAATAATCAAAATGTTGGACGAATTCTATTACACTTGGACACAATCGATTGATACTGTTGATAGTGAAACATATAACCATAAAGCTTACGATGCATCAACGTTCATGAACCATTCCAGACAAATTCACATAGTACAGCTGCAACGGGTCAGAAAGAATCATTGAAATGATTGAATTGCTGTACATTTTTCAACAACATCCATTAGCACATTAAAAGATACAACAACATCGCACAAACTTTGTATTCAATTTGAATGTGTTACTACAATATTTAAGTGTCCGTAGTGTACAATTTTACTAAAAATTGAAGTAGAAATTTCGATAATTTATATACAAATGACTGACAATATTATTCAAAAATACAAAAAAAAGATGGTGAACCAAGAAAAGAAAATATTCTATGGTAATCTCATATAGTTTTTGTTAATTCTTCTTACCTTTTTTCATTATTAATTTTATATTCTGCTGCAAGCTCAATCATCTTCCACATTTCTAATACTTCATACCTATTAATCTTTGTCTAATTAATAATTCTCTCGTTAAATAATGTCCTTGATAAAACAGGTGAAATTCAAATTGAAAAATGAATCAAAATAACGTTGTTCCTATTTAAAAAAAAAAATGGTTTATGCACTTCAATGTTATCTTTATCTTATTTTTTTTCGATATTTGTCGAGTATTTTAGTTTTTCTAGTCTAAGTATGAGATAAAATAAAAAACGTGTTGTGAAAGGATGGAAAACGTGTGCAGATATGGTTTTTTTTTTGTTAGCCTGACATTCACAAACATTCAGGTGTGCACGAGCATTCACATGCAAACTTATATAAATTATATACCTATACAGTGTAGGTAGGACATTGTGTATGGAATAGGGAGAGCTTTCATCCTGAGGTAATGCTACGTGATAACAACCCTTTGTACAATGGTATAACAATATGTGTGTGTTTGTCCGTGTGAATGCAAGTTCAGAGATGTTTTTCTCTGTTAAGGTGCAATTAATTCGTCCCTGAGAAAATCCTCTCAATTACTTTCTATGTAACAAAAGACGAGAGAATTTTTGTACTCTTGTACTTGATGCATCCAGTTAATTATATGAAAATGCAGGGCATACTCGAGAATGAAAAAATAATACAACTCTACTTCGTTTTTTTTTTTTTTTTTTTTCATCGTAGATTTTATTAAGTAATATAAACTTGTGTGTTATACAACTGTTACATGTTTTCTGTGTGTCTCTTTTGTTCTTATTTTTTGTTCTTATTATTAATTACTAAAGGCTAAAGTTTTTAAAAATTAAAATACACAAAGTCATTCACACAATATATGATCGACTTTTTGTTTTTGAAAAATTTATTATTCTGTGTGCTTTTTTTTTGTTATTGATATCTGATGTTCATGTCTAAGTTTTTTTTTTGGCTTTCGAACATTTTTTTGGTTAATAGATATTTGTGATCAATGTTTTTTGGGTGTTAATTGATTTTGTCAATTATTTAGTTTCTCTGTGTGCCGTTTGTCAGATGCATTTTTTTTTCTTTCCATTTATCAGCGGTGACAATGCAATTATTTTTCATTCTTATCATTTTTATTATTTTTATATGAATTTGTGTAGTGTTTTTTTTTTTCTTTGTAGGAAAGGAAAAATTATTGATCGTTTTTTATACTGAGCGAATATCATTTTGGGTTTTTCTCTTCACTGGCTGAATAGTTTCGTATAATGATTGAGAATGTTGATCTTTTTCTTTTTATATGAATAAATAAAATAGTGACGACGGATTTTTTTTTCTGGTTATTTGATTATACTTTTGTGTGTGGATAAATAAATAGAATTCTTATTGAGAGTATTTTTTTTGATAGTTTATTAAGCCAGTCGTCAATGACAGAATAATTTATTAGCAACATGAAAATTGATTTATGAGTTTTTTATTTTTTTTCCACTGATTAATTGGTTAAAGTTTATAGGGAAATATAAATATGACGTTCACTATGTGATATTGTACTTTACAAGGTGAATTCACTTACAAGATGCCAGAAAGAAATTTTGTACTATGAAATGAGTAAAAAATTATAAGAATTGAATAATCAGCTGAAAAGCTTTGGAATTCTAAATATTTCATTTACTATAAATTCATTTGCGCTCGATAAAATTCAATTTATTATAAAATTTTCTTCTGAAATTTTCTCTTCGGAACGTCAAAAGATTTTTTTTCCAAATTACCATTGTAAGACGATAAAGAATTCATGAAAATTATATTTTATATTTGTTTCTTTTCAGTATAAAAATCCTGTGGTCTCTATTCCGTGATTGGAATCTCTTGGGTGAATAAAATGTGAGATGTTGGAGTTTTTAAAATGAAATACAGAGTTCAAAACATTCCACAAAGGTCGTATTTCTTGAAATTTATAAATAATGTTTTGAAGCAGATGAGTAGTCGCAGGAAAATAAGTTGCTTGAATCTTTTCTTTTCTTTCCCTATTTGGCGTTTTACAAAGTTGAATTTGTTTCTTTACTCATGTAAATGAATAATTATAAGTGGCTCAGGACTAATTAGACTCTTTCGAGATGGAAACGTTGATGATGATTATTCTTCTGTGAAAAAAAAATCATTTTCACCAACCTTCAAAGTGATACCCACGAATGCCTACTTATTTCATTCACTATACTTTGAAGTGTTCACCTCTTGATTCATTCATTTCAACATGATGTTCTTCTCATTGTAAGATCTCGGAACTTATTAATCATTCAGAGTTGACAAGAGTATCATTTTTTTCCTCTTTTTGTATTCTACAATTTCACTCCTTACATTTTTTGTCGTAAAATGCATAATAATCGAAAAATAATTAAAATTCAAAATGCCACAAAACAATAAAAAATGCCAAAAAACAATAAAAAATTCATCATAAAAATATCAGATTTAAAAGCTCAAATTGAAAGACGCATATCTCTACTCCCATCAATCACAAATACTTCCAACTACAATCATTTTATGCAGAATTTTATACTGAACAGAAAGTTTCTCTTACAATTATTATTTATCCGGCATTGTTTTCGATCAAAAATGAAAAATAACTCACATTGTACTTCGCAAATTTATCATCTAGAAATGCATTAATGGATGAGTTTGACTCTGCATTTTTTCATTTATCTGACAACCAAATGTATCGAATCATAAATACAAAAATACTCATAATTAAATTTTCATATTATTCGATGTCTTTGGAGACTGGCCTACATCGGTCATAATTAGCTGCTAATATAAATGGCCAATACTATTGAAAAAGAACGAAATAAAAATGAACAAATGATATACTGAGATAGATATGCAGAATACAACTGGCTGCACATTAATTTTTTTCTCTCTTTTTTTCACCTTTGTTTTCCCACTTTTTACTGACAATTAAATATATTCCTATGAATTAATGAGTTATTATGATTAAACGTTAGTTAGTTATTATTATTATCTGTAGGGATGATTTTTTGTTTATTCTTTTTTGTTATTTTTTTTCATTAAATGACTAAGAATATATAATACATTTATTTATAACGTGTATCAGATGATATTTTTTTCTTGTTGTAAAAATGTTTTTCGTTTTCTCTTCCATCTTCAATTATTCATTTATTTATTCATTTATTATTTTTTTTTGGTGGATTTCAGGGTTGAAAATATGAAGAAATATTTTAGTTTTCACATATGAAATGGCATATTGAAGAAGAATATTGAGACAAATTGTTCAGAACGTTATGATAATTTTTCTCTTGTCTCTTTGTTTTTAATAATTTTTATTTTCATTCTGTCTCATACGGGAATATTATTTAATTTTTTCCACCTCGTACAGATTGTCAATATTTTTTATTTATTTATTTTTTATATTCACTCAATGTCCTCTGTAATTATCGTATTCTTCCATTTAAGAACTTTGATTCACCATTTCTTTATTATTTTTACACGATAGAAATATTCGCACATTTGTTTGTATTTTTCGAATGAAAGTGACGTTTTTCATGAAAATTTAGCAATTAAAAGAATAAAGTAAAATTTAAATAAATGAAAATTTAAATAATTCGAATCAAGCACATCACAACAGTTAATGTAGTGCAAAGGGCAATTTGAAATTATTATTTATATCTCCATTTTCATTTTCTTTTTCTTGGTATGCTTGGAAATATTTCATCTTATCAAGTTTTTTTTTTTCTTTGAATGTTTTTCTCCTGTCTTTTTGCAAGTCTTACCAAGAAAAAAAATCAACTACAGGTTTAGCAGTATTTTCATGACAAGGAGTGACACTGCCACACCATTTAGTCTCTTTCAATGGTGGACATTGTTTGCCACCACGTCGTGGTTTCACAGTTACTTTTCGTGTTCTTTGTGTCTCACCAACACCACAACTGCGGCTGCATGCGCTCCATGCACCCCAATCACCAACAGTACAGTCTCTGGATATTCCTGAAAAACAGATCAAACAAATATAATTAATATTAATTGTAGAATTAGTTATCGATGATAATTGATAATATGAGAATCTGTCTTAAATACATTTTAAACTTTTTATTTATCTATTCATATGAATTAATATTTTATTCAGTCATAATTTTTTTCTAGCATCAATTTAACACCGAAAGTCCGATCTCCTGATTGATACATCAAAGAATTTTATTATCATGATGTCTTCCTTGAGGATAAGTATGAAAATATTAATGATAGGATATTCCAAATGACTTGGAAAATTGATAATTAAATATTCGATTAGAACGTCTGTGCTTTTTTAATGGTTAATGTGAAATTCTGGTTGATGCTATTAGACAGAAGTGAAAATTTAGTACAATAAAAGCAATGATTCCACCACTGATGTATAATTCGAGTCAATTATCTGTGTTGACAAATGAAAATACCATCAATTTTTATAATCTTCATAAAATAAATGGCTTTTGTGAGGTCAATAATATTACGACTATTATCAGATGTGATAAAAGTTAGTGAGAAATAATTTAATAATGGTACCAAGTCTGGGTATGATGACCTCTCATGACCCTACAACGTTTAACAGTGCACTTTATTCTTTATTCTTTCTAATATTATTTTTATTATTTAATATGAAGTAATTGTGTTATAAGTCAATGAAAAAACGAATTATCGATTTATTGATTTTTGTAATGACTGGAATAACATGAAATGATTTTTCCTTGACCTCATGTTAATTCGTTTTTGAAATAATTCAATTGCAGGAATGTGAAATAATTTTTATAAATTGTACGATGGATTAATTCAGGTTTTTTTTTTATGATTGGAAAAGTCTAAATCTAGGTCAATAATTCATCTCGAACTTCATCTTCAATAAAGTGAATAGGAATTCTATTATATGGAATGAACTGATGAGAAAGTGATGTTGAAGTAAATGTAAAACAGAAGTGGATAATAAACTGTGCAGACGAACATGTGAAGTAACTGAGGGACTTGAAATTTCTTTTACTACTTTTTTTTACAGCATAGGGGTTGGATTTTATATTCAAGCTCTGGTTCATGTTGAATAAAAGTTAGGAAAAAAATCTTGCTATTCTCATTTAGTTGAGTAGCAACTGACAAATGGCAGATGAATATTTTGAACATTTGTAGAATCTGAATGTAATTTCAGTATGTGAAATTGATGATGAGAATTAATTTTTTTGTATTTGAATTAATTCGTTTTTTCAACGTACAGATTTTTTTTTTTCGATCATTGTTTGAGTTTGTGTAAAATTTTGTATTACAGAATGTATAATATATTCATAATAAGTTTGGAAATTATCCATAAAACAATCAAAATTTGATAATTATTGAATAGAAAAATTGCTTTTAGTATAAGAATAACAAAATATTATTCTAATATACAAAATTGTAATTAGTGATGATGATGTAATAACTCATTTCTTCATAACAAATCAGTCACTTTTTTCATTAATGGAAAATGTATCAAAATTGTTTATACTATTTTAATTATAAATTACTCATAATTTTTTATTATAACAATTTTCGTGAAATTTTGAAAGCTGACAAATGATTGATTCATAAATAATTGCAATTAATCTATTGTAAGTGAAGTTATAATAAAAAAATTCACGTCTCATTAATTCTAGAAATATATTTGAATGTTTTTATCGTATTGTCATCATTTCAATACTTCCTAAAGGAACTTCATCCTCCAAGTTAACATTTCAATGTTTTTACAATAATCCAAATCAACTTGCAAAAGGAAAAAAAAACACTTTGAAATTTTATTTTTCAATTTTTACTTTTTATCTCTAATGTTAATTGTCAAAAGTATAATTGGCCTATGATATGACTATGAAATTATGACGTCAATTTCTGGGTCAATATTTATTGTTACCATTTCCCATCTCGAAGACTGTTCGAATTTGTGATAAAAAGTATCATCAATGTTGCGAACATGTCATTGACAATTTGTCTGACGTGTTAGAATATATTCAGAGTGAATTTATTTTATACTGATACAAAAGAGATATTTTCAAAAATGAATATTTTGCTGTTACTATTTTTATGTGTCGCAATTTCAATCGTTTTTTGTACAAATAATCCGGATGAAGCACTATCGACTGAAATCAAATCAAGTGAGTACTGTAAATAATAATTGTTTACATAATCATTTAAATTTCTCTAATTCAAATCAGTTTGATATATAAAATGATAAAATTCAATCAAATCTAATTATAATATTAAAAAAAAATACTCTACAACTGTTCAGTGAAGTGAATCTTTTATTAGAATAGTTTGATCGGTAATTTGTAGTTATTCAACAGTTGTCATGAGGTTCAATAAAACCTGATAAATTTTGACAAATGTCATCATTGTCGTGTGTATAAACAAAAAGTAAATGAGATCGAATGTTTGAAAGCATTCAAAAGAAGATTTATTCAATTTCTTTCTTATAAATCTAGAATATTTTCGTATTGTAGAATTCTTTTTCCCAATTATTTTTATTCTCATATTTCTCTATAATGAACTTTATCTTTCTCACTTATTCAAATGTGTTTCATTAATCGTTGAATTTTTAACTTGAACCTGTCACTGAGTAGATTGTTTCAGCAGCTGAAAAGCATTTGAGTAACACTTGAGTAAACAATCTACACACTCTATATCGATACACCATTTACTTTGTTTATAACAATATTACATCATTTTTATCCACATTTTTCATCCAAAAGTTTTGACTTGTAAAGCATAATAATATTAGATTATTTCTCCAATATTATTTATCTATCAATATTGTAATCATTATCATAAAAATAGCTGTATAATTTTGCTTGATGTCCTAACAATTTAGATGTCATAGACTCAGAAGACATCTTTCAAGATCCACTTCCAAAATCATCATCATCTCATTTGAGAATAAAGCTGATGACTGAGTATAGTGAACCAGAACATTTCAACTTGGAATCAGTGACTCGATCGTTAGCAAATAAATATCTTCCAGTGTGGAGTTTACAATCAGTACCAGCTGAAGAATGTAAGAAAAGATCAGGCAATCGATTGGAATTAATACCTGAAGTATGTGTTGAATGTATCTGATATTGTTACGATTCTGATGATTCAGGTTGAATTAGATTTAGTTGAATACGAATAAGTAACAAATATGAATAATTGCAATTTGTGTTTTCTAGAAATGTTTTCTAGAAGAGATTGAAGGTTGTAGAGTGATTATGAATTGGTGACTATTTCTGAAGAGTTTGGGTTGAATAGAAATTGAACTTTTGGTTCAATACTGTCAAATATTTCATTGAACAAGAGAGAACTTACATGGAATTATGTAGAGTAGTTAGGGATAAGTTTCCGATGACTAATTATTAATCTCTGATGATGAACATGTCGAATTTGAATATGTAAATTTAGTACTTTCAATAGTTTATCAATCAGAACGTTGATGGAGATGAAATATCGATGAATGTCGACGTGTTAGACATGTGGCACTCAAAGTCTGGTCGCATATCAGTAAATATACTACGAATTAATATTTATGAGTTCTCAGAGTGTGAAATTTATTTGTCATATTTGAATTTTATTCTTAAAAAAGATTCAAAGATGTTCATGAAATTATTGGTAGGAATTTTCATTGGGTTAACTATTTTAGTTTGATTAAAAGGAGATTGATGGATCCAATCATTTGATTGGAAACATAAATAACAAATTGCAATTATGTAGGATAATAATTAGCTGAGACTAATATGAAATTGTTTATACAATCGAAATAATTTATAAGATAAGTTGACAATTGAGATTGAAAAATTATGAATACAAAAGAAATTAATATTATTTTACTGAGCAGGTGATGGACAGACTTGGTGAATTCACATTTTATCAAGACTCTAAGTGTTCTTCTGCGGCTGTGTATTTTCATCGACGTCGTCAATTTGTAATAACTTGAAAAAAATCTAAATTTTAAAATATTGATTATGAAGGCATATGAATTAATTTTTAATTTTATGTGTTTCAGTTTGGTATGATTGACTATCGATATTTAATTCAAAAACTTTCTATTGATGATGTGGATGCTTCAAAAGAAACAGAATTATGGTTGGACAAATCAGCTATTGTAAGTCGAGAAAAATTTATTGGTCATCGGGTGAGGAAATCAAAAAAGCGTAAAGGTAGAATGAGAATATGGAATATCATAAAATAACTTCTGAATTTTATGATTTATCAATATTAAAAATTTGTTATAATTATTGAATTTAACTGTTCAAGGAGGAACAATGATGAAGATTGATGAAAAGATACAGAGAACGCGTCGAAGTTATCCATATGATGGTTATCCTGAAATATTAGTCGTTGTTTCTTGGGACCTGGCACAAGAACTGATGAAAAAGTGAATTTCATATATTTGATATAATTTTACAGTCAAAGAATATTCAAAAATAATATTCCCAAAGATCATTAGCACAATGATCAATAAAATTAACAAAAGATTGATCAACAATTGCACAATCTATTTGATCTATTAAAAATTAAATTTTCACATCTTTTTTTCTATTTATTAATTGGTTTATTAATTAATGTAAGAGCTAAAACATTTATAAAACGATCAAGAAAAATATTTCATTTACAGTGAAGATGAATCTGAAAAATATACTTCAATCGTACTTTATGTGCTGACTTTATTCAACGGCGTGGACATGTTGTATTCCAAATTGCAAAATACCAAACTTGAATTAAATATAGCAGGAATTATCTTCGGCATTGTAAGTGCATATGACGATTTTTTTGATTGAAATTTCCATCTATATTATAAATCGAAAGATTTTATATTCCCTATCATTACAATAAGAACTTTTCATTTGATCAGTTCAATTTATATCCATAAACAATTGATTGCAATAATCAATCGATGATAAATCGTTCTCATGGAATAACAATGACATTACAATTATTTTGCAATATTATATGATATTATTAAACACATCATTTGGTATCAGCATTGCTGAACTCTCATAATTCATCCCCCATATTCAAGAATATTCTTAAATATGTTCTACTGTCACCTGATATTTCATGTTGAAGTAATAAAAATTGGACAATACATTTTTTTTGTTAATAAGGATCCTGAATCATTCAATTTCATGAAAGATTGTGTAATTGAGAACAATAATATGGACAAATCCACAGGAAGAATGACGCATGCAGAATGTTCAAACCGAAAATTGAGGGAATATCTTTATCAACGAAGAAAAGTGATATCTCCAGAGTCTTATGATACTGTGGTTTTTCTGACAAGGTTAGTCAAATTGTATTAACAAATATTGTCTCATTATATTTGGTGCTAAATTTTTTACAAATTTTCTATCAATATTCAAATGTCCCATCACCATGATTACTCCTAACAGCAATACATTGCTCGCATTGGTGGATGGTGACAGTGATGTTGGTGGACCAAAAAGAAAACGTATCAAAGGTAAAAATCCAAAAAATAATTAAATCTCACCTAACACTAAAAATAATATTTATAAAATCAAATTCAATTTATGGTTTCTATTGATTGCAGGACAAGCTGCATGTTACAAAGAAGAATTTTACAAAATCAGGCAAGGATATGGATCACTCATATTAGTTGCTACAATCCGAGATGATGGAAGTCTTGGAAGTTACAGCGATATTGCACATGAATTAGCTCACTTGTAAGTTATCAATTTTTCAATTAATACCATTTAATTGACTGTTTTTAAATTTTATATATTTGTATGGACATACATTCATAGGATGACTGTAAAACATGATCCATCACCATTGGTTAAAGATGAATGTCGTGCAAGTGTCATGAAAAAAGGTGGTGATTATTCTCATTTTGGAGGAGGCTGGTGTAAGAAATGTCTATCATGGAGTGACACTTCGGAACAATCATTTAATTCATTTTTCAGGTAAAATTATTTCCTTGGTTTAGATTATATAACCTTTACATATAAAATGCATCCAAAGTAAAATTCAGTCCCCCAAACCTTAGATGAATAGTAAAAAGCATCGAAATGATGTCAACATTTATAAATCACGTCTATGAATGTATCATTGGTTTGACGCTCTGTCAACGCATCGGGGCGCGTAATTCAGATGATGGTAAATGTGAAAATGTTCAAACTTGGTATAACATCAAGAAACCAAGAATGAAAAATTGCTATAACTGACAGTGAGTTACTAATGCATATTATCCATTGCCATGATGAGAAATTGCTGGAAAATTCATCACCAACTAAATTATTTTGTTCATTTCCTCTGTTTGTACTAGCCATATCTTGAAATATTATTCTCAATAAGTTACGTGTTCTTCCTTCTAACTATGTATGAATTCTCCAATGTTAGCAAATTCTATGTGCTTTAAAGCAGTTATGAAACACTTCTATTGCATTGTATCAATTCCACAATTTAATTGGAACATTGGAGAACTACTTCTCCATCCAACAACTTTACGTACCTATGTAACCAACTTCTATTCCACAAAACAGAACTCTAGCTGGAAGTACATTGCTGATGTACTATAGCTGCTTACATAGATGTCCCAGCCATTGTCACATCTTTTAAAAATTTGATAAAAGTATTTATTTATTCTAATTTTAGTTATCATGTGATTTTGAAATATCTGGATGTTGAATTAATCATTTGCTAACATATCTTAGCAAATATATTTCATGATATTACTTATAAATTCTTGCCTAATGTAGTTCATCAGATTTAGTAACGTCAAGCAAAATATCGACATTCAGTAGTGCAATTTTGTAATTATAGCTCTCGTGATTGTTGCACGTTCATCAATAAACCTCAATCACTTGATCCACCTGGACATAGCCAGAAGCTAACAGCTGATGAACAATGTCGGTGTTATGGACTTGGCTCTGCTGTGAGTGCATATGAAGCAAGAAATCAGGTTGATGAATTTTGTTCTGATTAATAAATTATGTTCATTTCAGAGGCCCTTGAATGACAGACGGACAGTGGACAAGAGTTTTTGTCGAAGTCCCTTGCAGTGCATGGGGGATGATAATGAATTTCTTAATACTGTGAGACCTATGAAAGGGACACCATGTGGTGATAAAAAGGTTAAAACATAATCATGTGAATATAAAAAATATGTGTGAAGAAATTTACAGAATAATTTTTTCATTCTGATCTGAACATTTATTTATTTTTTCCTCTTTGGTTTTAATTTTGTATGCTTTGTGGAGACCAATTAATTCAATATTTTCTCGAGGTTATGAAGATTAAAATGATGTTCTGTTACTGAAGTTATTGACGATCATCTTTGTTGATTGAAGCAAATGGATATGACGAAAATATCTATTATATATTCCATAGATCTGCACACAAAGTAATTTTGAGGCTTTGTAATTCTTGGAAGTGATAAAGGATATAAATTCGAATGAATTTTATATGAAATTATTCAAAGAGTTTGTAAATATTTGGGAACATTTCAACCACATGCTTCATTGTCAATTGCATAAATTTAATACTTTTCGTGTTTCTTGATACTTTTTTAATATTGTCAATACAAAAATTTGAATTGTTTTACATAATTTACAGGTTTGTTGGGAAAGACTTTGTCGAACCATCACCAATTCAAAACCTGGATTATCTCGGGCTAGAGTGGTCGTATCAGATTAGAGAAGAATTCAAAGAAATTAAAAAATGAAGGGCCTCACTTCGACATCTGAGCAAGTGATTTATTATTGATGAGTAAAATCACAATTCAAAAACTAATGAAGACAAAGGAGAAAAAAGGAACTGGATGTTAAATATTATCTGAAGTTGAGGTACTGGAATTTTTGTATTGGAATTAATTTGAATCATCGTGTGGATGTAAAAAGAAGATTATCAATAGAGAGAATAAATATTTAAAAATGATATCGATGATTCACTTTGGTTGAATGAAGAAATTTACTTGAAATAGTCGTTTTCAATGTCAACAAAATTTTATTCCTCTAATAACATCACCAAACCGATTCATGAACGTAAAATGTCCAATATTATTTCGAAAAATATAAAATACCAGTGGAGTATATCATCAACAATGAAAAAAAGATGAATGAAGGGTCGGTAAAAGCGTTTCAGCTTAGTTGAATAAAGAGCACTAATGGGCAGAGTAAGAGGCCTTTGATCGTTCATGTGAAAAATATGGCAATTAAAGCAACGTTACGCTTAACGGATATACATGTACATGTATAATTGTATATGTACATACATAGGGGAAACAAAAATGAAAAATATTGCCATATTTTGACATTCGATCATTCTCTACTGTATATTTTTCATCAGAGTGGTTCTACCCATTTAAAAAATTAATTGAAATACCGAGTTGCATGAAGGGCATCAGTGGAAGTAGTTAACTCGGGTGAACGGTTGGATATTATGCAAACTATTCAAACGAAAAATAATCAAGGGCTTGGTTTATTAAATAGCACCAAAAGCCATCACTGATATAAAAGCAGAGGTCGGAAATGTCAAAGTAATTAAATAAAACTAAAAGGCAAACGGAATTAAATATTTTACAAACGTTTGCTATTTAAATTTTTCATCATGGGTGCTTGAAAAAATATCAAAATGACTAATTGAATTTTATTCTGGTACATTTGATCCAGATGAAAAATTTGAATTGTACCAGATTTTACACAAAATGGCGATACAATAATTGAGAACAATTATTAAAACACATTCAAAGACAATATTCAAGCCTGAAATATGTCTTCAATTTGCTTATATAAATCTAAGAATATGTAGTAAAAAATTCAATCATTAACTCATGCAAAAATGTTCACAGTACAGAGCACTTTCTCTAATTCAAAGTACTTGAAATCCCAGTGTCATGTTCGGCTATCTGACAATTATATGATTTGGACTGTTAAATACATTTGAAATTTGCAAATAATATTATTCACTGCTTTATAATAATGAGATAACTTTATGAGGTGAGCTCGTGTACTGAAATTAATGAAGGAACATTCAGCAGATCATTATGAGATGTTTTACAAGAGAACGTTCGATAACGGTGCTTGCATGATGAAATTCAGACTCATTACACGAGAGAACATTTTCTTATTCGAACTGAAGTTGATTGGATTGATTGAATAATAATTATGGATCATTACGCCCATTAAATCCACTCTCAAATTTATGTTCAATCCCTCAATGCTATTTCCATTAAATATTTTTCCTAACACATGTCCTTATCTGTCATCATGGTGAATTCCTACAGTTGATTTTTTTTCTTCATTCATTATCTGAAATGATTCATTTTTTATAAACTATAAGATAGAAATTAATTGTACTATTTCATTATCCAACAATTCACAATCAATCACACATAAATCAATAGAAATGTTTCAACCAAATTGTAATTTGGTGACAATTTCCAATTTAATTATGACTTGGATCCAATAAGTATTTCATAGCAAATACATTTTCGTATCTAATTTAAGATGAACATGGTAATATGTAAATGAGAGATGTGTAAATTATGTCAATGAGTTTAGTAAACTGAGATTTTGTAACTATCACCAAACATACATTGAAGATCTACCTAACCATCAAATTTTGTGGAGTCAACTAAAGTCTGCTATCACTATGAAGTTGTATTTCTTATCACCATAGTGCTGTTCACTCCACCTACTTCATCTCCATAGTAAGTATTTACCAGACTTGCAAATAAATTGAAAACAGAATTTACAATTAAAGTTTACTCACTTCCTCTGATACGTTTTCCTTTTGTTGAATATCTGTGATGTTTCATTCTCAGTTTGTGCTGGCGTTCTCTTTTATTGATAACTGATGAATTATTACGCCAAAGACGACGATTTAAACTGCTGCTAGTGACATTGGCAATTCTCCTTTGAATATCCTCATAGATTTGTGCTTTCTGCGCTTCAACGAGCGCGTCCGCACTTTTGTAAAGCGTTGCTCCCTGCTTCGATTGGTTCTCTTGGCTGTCTGCCAAACGTGAAATGGGCGTTGGGGTCGATGATAATCGTGATCTTGATTGTACGTAGTTGCCATATGACGATGCAATGCTATTTATTATTGCAAGTTTATTATTTTCTGATTCATCTGTTGATGATGATGAGGATGATGCTGATGAACTACTTCCTGTTGTCCAATATCTGTAACGATACAAAATTGAATTTGTAATTCTTGGATTGTAAAAAATCAGTAAAGATTAATAATGATTTGTGAAAGCTTAAGGAAGAATATTTGAATTTGTTTTATATTGATACTAATGAAAATTAACTATCATTTGTGTTTTATTATTGACATTCTGTTGAATTTTATTGAACTATTCCTTAAAGATGATTTTATTTCTATTTTTTTCTTTTCACTTTGCTATTTGTCTGTATCATTAGTTCTAAATATTAATGGAAGATTTCTCGTTATTTGAATTTGCTGAGGATAATATTTGTAATCACTCCAGGATTTTGTTGGAGATCATGAATGGGTGAGTTGGGTGTTTCTTGTAGATTGAATTCGAGCAATTGTGGAGAGCAAGTGAAGAGAATTTGTTAATTGAGAAAATTGAATTGGAATAATTGACTTTTCATTTGGCTTTTTAATGCGAAGAAAAAAATTGACAGTTGTTGATCAATCATTTGTATTCACATTGTTCTTCAGGAAATTGTGAATTAATTTTAGATGAAAAATACTGGGAGATTTATTAATTGTGAAAAATTATTTAATTCACAGATATGACATTTTTATATAATTAATTATGATGGAACTGCTGGATTATATTGTGGGATTTAATTTTTTTTTATTACACGGGTGATGGATTGCTTTGTCTCTCGATTTCACTATCAAGTAAGGGATGAAAAATGGTCTGTCGTAGGGTCTGTTTTTTTTTTACATTTCACAAGCATAACAATAAATTTTTTTCCATCATAATTTATTTTCGTGAAGAAATATATGATGAAAGGTTGAATCAGGTCGATTCACTGGGTCAAAGAAGTTCCATTTCAAGAATTTTCGTATAATTCTAGAATAATCATTTTTGGGACGTGGAATTATTTGGGCTTTCTGGAGTTTATAATGAATGATTGTATGAGACGAATCTCATGAATTTCAATAGGACTGATAAAATCAGAATGAATACAGATATAATTATAGTTATGAGTTATACTAAAATTCAAAATGGCAAAATCTATATTGGTGATCTGAGTATAATAAATTTATTTGTTTTGTCGATTGAATTAATTTCTCATAATTTTTGGTTACCATTTCTCATTTTATTATACTAAATTTAGTCATTGAAATTCCAGATTGAAATACGATAGTTCTTCATATTTATAAACCTCATTTTTTCCAACTTACAAATGTTTATATTTTTCCAATACTGATTGTGATATTTTTATTTTGTTTTCATACTCAGGAAATAAAGCAATAAAATTTGATATGAAATATTTTTATAGTAAAATTACCCTCTGAATTTTTTCTGTTTAATTCATTGGAAAATGTGATAGGAAAGCGATAATAGAATCCAAAGAAATAAAAAATTCGGGTTGATAAATGGTAAAGTGAATGAGGAAAATTAAAATGGATTTTATCATAAGATTCATAAGAAAGATAAGAAAGAAAAAAAGGTTACCTATATCTTTGGTTGTCCATTTCCCTTCGTTCTTCTGCGATTGCCTCGTTCAATTCTCGATTTGGATCGATTCCCCGTGGGGTCACATCGTAAGATTGCAGTTGCTTTTCGCTACTCACAAACTCCATCTCAACCTCATCTTCATGATACGTCTCTGTTAATGTATATTCCTTCAACTGTAACAACCAAAATATACATTCCAAATTACATTTCGATCTATTTTTTTGTTTTTCACAATTACTTTTGATGTTCAGATTTAATTTAAATATTCCACATCTCCATTAAAGAGCAGAGAGTCCATTTCACTCAAGAAGTTTTTATGGGGAATTGCAATTTGACAATATTGAATAAAAAATATTGAAAGCAATATTTTCATTAATGGAAGTAATATGATAAATAAATAAATATTTTTAATTTTCTTTCTTCATTATAAAAGATCATTTGGAATTGAAATATTACTTTTCACACTTTACAAAATTTTGTAAATTTAAATTTTAGTTGTTAATAAATTCGAATGTATCTCCATATTGTTTTATTTATAAATATTTTCTACGTTGAAAATCCACAAATTTCTATTTGCACAAAACTGCAAAAATACTTCTATTAATTTGAATACAATTAGAGCATTTGAAAATGAAAAATAAATTTTTTCTCCATTCTAAATATAAATGAAACATCATCCAATATTGAACTGTTCTAAATTTACAATCTTCCATCAAAATAATAACGATAAATTAAAATTTAATTGAATTATCAATCTTTCATGATATGAAAGACTAAAATAAACAAATAAATATAAATCGTGAGCTACGAGAAAGCAGCAATTTCAAATTGCGAATTCTACATTTCCATCATTTTTAATAATATTCAGTTTTTCTAACAAAAATGTATTAATACTCAAAGTAATTTTAATTTCCGATTGAAAAATATAATATTCACGAGTGTTTATTAATTCGCAATTTGAAAATCCATTTCACACGATGGCTGCTACTGAATAAATGTTAAGCACAATGAAAATATTATTCAACGTCACATTTACTTAAACACTCATCACAGTATTTTATTAACAGTAAGTCGTAAAATAAACACAGTGAGTAGTATAAGTACCAAGTTTATTCTCGATATTTTTAATATAAAAGCTTTTTCGTTCCATCCAAGATAATAAATTCATCGATAATTAATAATAAACACTTCTGCTATTTTATTGATGTATTGATTCCCCATCATATTTTATTCATCACGTTACACGAGACTGTAATGGAAATTGTTGATCAACCAAGAATATATAACAGAAGAGAATAATTGATTAATTAATTTGAAATTCATCAAGGCGAAAAAAAATGTCAAATATAATAAAATTGCAAGAAAAGTAAAACCAATTTAAAGTGTCAAGTGAATAAGGAATTGAAATAAACCCACAATGGCAAAATATTTTTATAACTATCAGAATTCACGAGATTAATTAATTATAATTCGTAATGAACATGAACAGAGTATTCAGAGAAGTCAAAGGAATATCAAACAGATAATTGAAGGAACAACAAACAGTGAGAGTATATAATGTACCCTCTGACGAAAATAATCCCCTCAGATATTTTGTAATTCTCTGAAAAGTTTCAACGTCTCAAATAATAATTTGTTATTAATTTTGCAGATATTTTATTCAATTATATCTCTCAGTGATTGAAAATCATTAACTCTAAAATGATATAAACACAAAAAGAAACATAATCCATTTATTAAAATTATTATTTATCCCACTGGCAGAAATAATTTTCCAACTTTCTTTTTTATATTAATAAAGATTAAAGTCAAATTTAAAAACCACCTCTTGTATAAAACCACTTTTTTATTGTTAACTTTTTACATTAAATTGTTTCAATGTAATTCAAAGTGATCCTGATAAATTTCAATAATCAAACTCGTTCACTTAAAAAAGAAGTTAAATTTTCTCAAAGAAAAATCCACCAACTCGTTTCAATTATTTCAAACAATATATTTACTTTACTATGATTGAATGAAACATTTTCAATTTGTGCCATCCTCAGCAATTTATATTTATAATTGCATTTTGCATTCATGGGGAATAATCCCCAATAGTTTGGTGATAATTGATTTATATTAGGTCCGAAGACGTAGGCTGTTAGGGGGTTCAATGAACATATGATATTGATCGCAGATTCAATTAGAAGTGGCTCGAGTGTGGATGAAGGAGGAGATGAACAGTAGAGAATTCAAGAGGGGATGGCAGTGTTAATTGGAGATTGGCCTTAATTAAGCGTCATTGCTTGTATGGAAGCAGAGGAATCTCATGGGTTACAGTTGAATCGAATCGATTTGGACTTGCGTTTCCTCCATTTATGTATCTATCTATGATTATATTTCCTCATACTGACAGTCATTTCTGTCACATATCACCAGATATTATCTTGGAAGTCTTCGTTGGTAGAATTATGTTAATTGAATGTGATATGCGTTAAATGTTCTCGTGAAATTTATAGAGTTGCCTTCACTAAATCGAATTGTTCAAAAGTTGATTGGAAATAAACAGAATTTTTACTTGCAAAGCATCTGAATTTGTCATAAATATATTCGATGATATTGAACTTCTAAATTTATGTTATTTATCGTTGTTCCATATTCTACGCATTGGAATTAGCGTCACTAAAGTTTATACCGTTAGATGTTTTCCATAATAGCCGACATCCTCTGCTTCAGAGATTAACAACTACAACTCACACCTCAACGTTCTATTCCATAGACGCAATCTGTTGAGGATATTTCAAACTCCTTGTACGCAACGTTAAACTTCATCATAAACCACTAAGTTATG
Organism: Meteorus cinctellus; assembly: GCA_030523045.1. Lineage (NCBI taxonomy): Eukaryota > Metazoa > Arthropoda > Insecta > Hymenoptera > Braconidae > Meteorus > Meteorus cinctellus. The sequence continues at coordinate 77,694 of JAPYZF010000222.1, read as the reverse complement.
CTCGCAAAGTCGAACAACAGATCAATTCACCTGTTTAGATCTCAGCGAAATTAATTAATGAGATGAATTGTTAAAATTACGTCACATAAATAATTAAAAATCTGCCATTTACCATAATTTATTAGATTAATAAATGAAGTAAAATAACAGCTGAATACTAAAGTGAAAAATAAAATTCGAATAATTAGTTTGAATAAATTAAATTTTATTATTTTGTCATTGGAATATTTATTTATTCAATATTAATTGATATTTTTCGATATTGGAACTCTTTTCATAGTATAAAAATTACATTTATCAAATATTCTCTGCCATTATTATTAAAAAATATATTCTGATAATATTTTTTATCCACGAAAATAGTTGTGATTTTTATGATAACAACTAACAATCAAAATATCACACAAGCTCACTATCAAATGTTTAATTCTCTGAGAAAAGCCGAACTGTACTTTCCTCATTCTCTTCAATATGTCCCTGCGGAGATATATTTTCTATCTTTGGTGAACCAAAGAATAAGGGAAGATGGATCGTGACATTAAGGAAGCAATTGGGAGCCGAAACGACTAATATCTTTATCAAGAAAATCCCCAACCTGTAATGACAGTGCGTAGGCCAAGAACCACTGGCAAAAAAAAAGGGGACAAAATTACAAGGAAACTTTCTTATATAACTCTATAAATAATCGTCTCTGAAGTATTCCATCAAAATTAATTGCTATCATCTCTAACAACAACCAACCATTTCATCTCCTATCATTATCAACATCAACATTTAACAAAATAAATTCGAAACACAACCACAAAACTGTGAATCGAACTGGACGAACGTGAAGATAAATTGGAAGCGAGAACGTTGACAAGGACATGAATTGGTATATAGGATGAGATAAATAGATACTGGACCCTGGGGCTACGTTTGTCGCATTTACTAAAACGTGAACTACAACCAACGTGAATGAGAACTTGCGTAAATTTTCACTGGAAACGATGAGAAGAGAGGACACACAATATATACAGTCCTTTTGTTTCTATTTTATTCGTTTCCAACATTCTGTATTTCCTTCTACCTTTCACACTGTGTTCCACGTTTCACCTGCATCAACTCTTCATTATTTTCCTTTTCACACTGCACTTTTTTCTCTTTGTCTACCGTGAAAAGTGATCCAGCTAAATTAAATACAGCACAAAAAAAAGAATAAAAGAAGAAACAAAAGAAAGAAGAAAAAAGAAAATGGTGTAACTAACATGATTCAGAGCTTTCATGCTACCAGAGCAGGATGTAATCATGAACAAAAGACACTCTAGACGTAGTTGAAATTAAAAAGAAGAAAAAAAAGACTTTCACTTAGAGAAATCGAGCGAAAGTGGGTGAGGGGTGACTGATAGCAACAGCGAAGGGTGACGCAACAACTGACGCCCTCGGGGCTGACTGTTAACGTTAAATTACTATCGTCGAGAATAGATAAATATGTAGTAGTTGGTATAGTTGTGCGAATGCACAAGGGGTGTAAATGTGTGCTGGGTGCAAAACGGCCGGAGGCTCTCTGCCAACGGATTAGCGAGATTAGGCTTGGCGAGTAATAACAGCCTTCGTCCACTTCCACACATGCTTTTCTACTATGTATGTGTACTAACCATCCTACCTATAAATCACAAATTTCATTTGTACGAGCCAATTGCAAACATGGATGTCAACAGCGTTAAGGGAACGTACTGTGTTATATGATCCAACAGAAAATATAAATTTATTAGAGTATTTCAAAGTGGTTCATTTATTTTATTGTGCTAAAGCTTTTTCTATATAATTTTAGGGGTTGAATGAATTTTTTTTTTTATATTATCTGAATGTGATTGTTAATGAAGCTTCAGAAAATAATATACTTCATTGAGATAGTGAATCAAATCGTCAAGATTTGTCATTCGTTTCTGACTGTGTTCATAGTCCTTTTTCATTTCATTTTAGTTTAAAAAAAAAAATGAGTCTAATAAAATCACATTATTTGAACCATGTGAATAGTCTGAATTATTTTTATCCACAACACAAATTTCCAATTGTCCATGTCCAATCAATTTTTACAACTCGGAAAAAAATCAAATGAAAATTGTTTAGCATCATGAAATAATGAAAAGATAACATATAACACCTAAGTAGTGTAAGTAAATGAAAGATGCGACATGAAATATGATCTGAACTTATTTTATTCTCTAAAGAAATAAAATCAATCAATGTACTTGAGAAGATTCTAGTAAAGAGGATTTCTATTGAGTCAGTTCAAAAGTAAATTGCTCTGGTAAGTGGAAAAGAGAAAGTGATCATAGAGAAACTCAAGAGAATTGATAGAGCACGCGACCCATCGACATAGGAAGACGCGATAAATGGATAGATAATACATTTTTTCCTCATTATTTTTTTTTTCTTCTTCCTTTTCTTTGTCTTGTGCTGAGTCTTATGAGGTAATAAGATCACTTGATACTGAACCGTTAACAAGAATCGATAAACTTTAGTAATAATCCTAGAAAGTGAAGCCCTTGCATCAGTTCATTCAATCGAAATGTGTGTGCTTGTGTATGCAGTAAATGCACATTAGCTTGTAATCATGATAGTGCTTCAATGCTCTGAACCCTTCTCGCCTTAGTGTAATGACCAATCAATTGGATAATAGACATTAAAAATAGCCTGCAAACTTATTCTATATAAACATCAGTTGATTTTTTATACAAATTCCTGATTGGACCTTCTGTGACGGTGTGAAAATTTTATTTGTTCAAACATTTAGTTGATGAAGTTGATGAAGTTGTTCAACAGTTGGAGAAAAAAAAAGGAAAGAATAACAAGATGTGGAAGAAAGAGACATTAATTGCATCAGTTGATATATGTTGTGACCTCTTGAATTTGCTCTGTTCTCTCTCGTGAGTGCTTGTCGTGCTCTACTGGGGCCTGGTGCCAGGACACGACGCCCTGTATAATTACATTGGGCTTTGAGTAGTTTCCAGTCGAAACTCGATGGTGTTTGATGGTGCACTTGCCGCACGTCTCTGCATTACGATCTTGCTGACTTATCTCTTTGGATTTTCAGGTCATGCAGGGTTGGTTATTTGGTATTGTGAGAAATTGACTGGAAATGGTTACAAGACGGTTTGGAATATTATCTGGATTCAGGTTCGTTTAGTTTCTTTGAATGACAAATGGGATTAATTTTCACAGAGTGATAATGAAGCTTTTTTCTTTTTATCTGGACATTTATTATTGATTGGAGAAGCAATTTATTATAAGAGTGAAAGGAATTGTCTGCATTGCAGATATTCGTGATATTATTTATAAACTATTAATTAAGATAAACAAAAGAATGGAATTAATTTATCCGTTTAGTTATTAGTAAAATATTTTTAATAAACAAATTTATTCATATTTGAAAAATTCTTCGATGAGTGTACTGTGAGCTTTTTTATTTTTATCACATGTTGTATTAGTTCGTTATAAAAATTTATATTTGTCCACTCCTTATCTCATCTACGTTGTAAATATTCAGTTGATATATTTGTTGAATATATTGAAGCAGCTTTAATGATTGATGATAATGATGAGTAGCACGTTATTAAATTAACAAGTTCGATGATAGAAATGAAACTGCACTCATTAGTTTCCCTATGTGTTGACGAGATACTCCTGGTCTTTCATCATCTGCACAAATAAATATTGACGACTTGGTAGCAAGAGCGAAGATCGAGTGAGAAAGGAATAAATTGAGACGGTTGAAGGATTCTGACGAGAAATCCAGAGAGTATTCGTCGCTAGTGAAAATGTATTTAGTTACAAGTGACGAAGCGACGAAGTGAAATGGAAAGCAAAAAGGGGAAAGAAAACAGAAGAAAAAAAAAAGTATATGGGGTTGACAGAGAGATAGACGGAAATAGTTGATGAAAATGATGGAGGATGGAGAAGGGTGTGGCTGGGGTTGCATCTAAGTAATACGACACGGCAACTGGATTTCGAGTCATTCGAGAGATTTGTCTGCATCTGTTCTCCATATATTCGTCTCTTCGCAAAAAGGATAACTAAAAGTTTATTCTCTTGGTATAGTCGACAGTAGAATCTTTTACAGAATTGTCGAGAACAATTTTTGAGTAATTTTCACGTACAATTTTCTACACTCACAATTTTATTGGATTCTGACACACTTGGAAATTTTTTTTATTTCTTTGACTTCATTTTATACTTTGGTTTTTTCGAGTAAATTGCAAAGTTTTCATTATCTTGGATCAGTGTGATCACATGTAAGTAGAAATTTATGTCGGTCTTAAAATGTAAAATTATTGTCTGATGGCTCTTCAGCGATAACAGGATTTATTTGAGCTAAATGAGGTTTAGTAAAAGTCATTAGATGTTTTAGTTGTAGTTGAACTTGAATTAATTATCTTTAACGATGTCTAAATCATTTGGTTGGAAAAAGTTGGTTGAAGAAATATTTTTATCTTCAGTTGAAGTAGAAGAAACAATTTTTTTTTACGCTCCACTCATTGATGGGTTTGCTTAACGATGATTAATTCGATATAACAAAATGAGTTGTTTAATGGAAACGGAGTTCGAGCAAACATTTTGAAGTGTAACAATTATCAAAATTTATCATCACCAACTGAATGAATAAGAAATAGAAAAATATCTTCAGGGTATGAATTCTCAAGTTAGATCCAAATTATTCTATAAATTTACTAAACAATTTGCAATGAACACAAAATGTTAATTTGACAAACAATCAAAGTTAAAATTTTAAAATCTGAATTTTTATTTGGTATCATATTCATAGAATATCAGCAAATTTCGAGTTTATCTGAGACAAATCGACAAAGTTATATAGCTTGAGAATGAACGAGGTGCTTGAGAGTATGTATTACATCCAAAACTTTGGTAGTATTTTTCTAGAAATTGCATTTTCAAAGTGGGCAAACTGCATCGAGTTACTTTATGTGTCAGACGTTCAATAAGAACCAAAATAAATAGTCTTTTGAAATAGAATATTCTTGACACGATTCTTTAATTTACTAAAGAAAAATAATAGTCAATTCTGCAACAAAAATTATAATTTTAACTTTGAACATCTGCTAATGTGTCATCAGTTGATGTTAATTTTAAATGACATAAAAAAAATGATAACCATAGATATTGAAATCCTAAATATGTTTGCCAGCCAAGTAATGATTCATTGGATTGACTTCATCACTTCGTTGAAAAATGAAGGAAAAAAAAAATTGAATGGAATCAGCTTCCTTTAATTTTAGTTGATAGGAATTGTTTACTTCCCATGAAAGTTATAGATCAGTGTTAGTTCTTGCAGGATTGTGGTCTGAATTACCTTAATAATATTCACATGCTATCATACAAGAATTCCTTGTAGAATAATATACAACGACATAATATATACCTCATAACTCTAGGGATATTTCAGAATGTTGAACTCTCAAACATTCAACTTCTTGTCGAGTACATCAAACTATTTATTGTAGTAACAGCAATAATGTACGATAAATAAAGATTGCATATTAATTTACAACAGTTATAAAGTCTTATCTTTATCATGGATAAATAATTCAAGCGTTTGAGTCAGTTGGACAAATCGATACTACAAAAAAAAGTCTTAGTAAAATGATCAAAGAGGATTGATGAAAAAAGGAAATTGGAATACATTTGATGATGTTCAAATAGTGTTTGATAAATACTACTAGTTGAATTCAAATGAACTAAAACTCCTCATCAAACAGTAGTTGCGTCGTTTCTCAACGTCATTCATTCAACATGATGAATTTATGTACACAAAAGACACATCTAGTGTCCTAAGATGCACTCACAACATCAAGCGCCACTGTCGTTCATCTCACGATATTAATTAAATAATTACATTTTGTTCTTGATGCTCAACGAGCTCAAAGGAAATTTTAAGAAGTATATTCAGTTAAGGAATTACATTAATTATATGAAAAAAAAAAATGGGTCAGAGTAAATGAAGAAAATACTGGAATCTATTGTAGACTATTTTGAACATCCCAAGTTCAGTTGCAAAATTAAATTTGGAACAGTAAATTTATTCACATTGAATTGAATTAATTCAAGTTGAGAATTCACTTTGTGAGATGAAGAGTGAAATCTAAATATTGTTAATTAATATGTTTTACTTGGTTGTCATTGTGATCGATTGTGTTCATATTTGTTGTTATAGCAACGTTTACTGAATAGAGTTTGAAGAAGTTCAGTGGTGAAATTGTAAATTGATGTTCATCATAAGTTTAGTTGTGGAAAGAAGTTAAGGTGAGCACTTTGTTTTGTTGAAGAGGAAAAGAATTAATTGTAATGATTAACTATTATTTGTTACACTGCAGTAATTGATCAGCAGTGATAAATTATTTGTTTAACTTCAAGATGTTGTATTAAACTAATTCGATTATAGACCAAACATTCGTTATGTTACACAAAATCAATAATTGTTGAACGGACTCAATATTAAGTTTCAATGCAATTCAATTCTGGTTGGACTTTGGTATTATTCATGTCTGAATATTCGTTGTGAAGAATATTGAATTACATCAGTCGAGTTCTAATTGAATCAACTTGAAATTCGACCCATATTGTTCATCATTAGTTTTACTGAACAGGTAATGAATTTTCTCGACATCTTTTTTAACAATCGAAACAATTCGTAACTGTTCAAATACATTCAATTGTCCATCAACCAGAACTCACTCATTCATTGAGTGTTTCTAAACTTTGTTCACCTAAATAAAATTTATTCTTTCAGTATGAGATCTCCACTGATATTGAAATTGATTACAATGTGCACTTTATTCAATAAATAATTCCAATCTCTTCCGTTTTTTTTTAGAGTGCACCCTTCTCACATTTTTGGTTCACTGAAAGCATCAGAAAAATATTCCAAACTTGACATGTCTGTGTCCACATTAACAATAAAATATCCTGGACCAAATCAACCCTCCTAAAATTTTTTTCCACTGAAAATGTGTGAAAGGTTTTCATTTAGATTGCAACACTCACCTTGGTGAATGTGAGGGTAGCAATAGGCGGAAGCCGTGGTAAATTTGGATAGTAAAAGCTCCCAGCTGGATGTGCAGGATATTTTGACGTAATTCTGTACGCAATTCCCTGGGGATTTGTTGGCCAGTTGGCTGCGGTAAAGGTGAAACCGTTGTCTGTACCACCGTCCAATGGGTCCAGCTTCACAGTAAAAAAAATATTATGAATGTTACGTCCAATTTTAGCACTATTTCCGTGAAAAAAAAAAATTGAAAGAAAGAAAAACAGTTCAAGGAATTAAAAACAGACAGATGAAAAAAAAAAAGTGAAAACTTAACGAGCACTCTCGAATGCATAAATATAAACTCGGCGTAACGCCAACTGTTACGTTACAAAAATAAATAAACTGTACAATTTCGTAATCTTTAAATTTTTCTTCATTTCATACAAATTATGAAAGTAATTGAATTTGTCAATTTTTTTTATTTTGACTCTTTTATTTCTTTAATATTTTTGTTCTTTATTCATATTTTTACTTCAATATTACCTCAACTGTGACAGTATCAACCCAATTGCCTTCAACGCAAAGTTGAAATGAGTCAACGCCAATGAACCAGTCTGGACTTGGATTTATCCTGGCCATCATACTGACAAGAGTGTGATTGCCGTCGAAAAAAGCACGACTAACACTTGTGCCCTCGCCTTGTGGCACACCTGGTGCACCAAATGCGTCCAGAATATTTGCACTGTCTCCACCCGTATCCAAACCGTCTGTACGTCCTGTCTCCACATATTGAGTTGCGCCAGGTGTCAAACGTTCGCCTAGACGATAGAGTGAATATGTTGAATCGTGTGTTCGACCTGGAATCAGAAGGTGGAAAAAAAATTCTTCAATCAATGATTACAACTCTTTGAATTAATTGTTAAATAAAAGTCGTCACTCTAACACATAGAACTGTTTTTTTGTTACATTTTTTCTTTCATTTCTTTGTTATAGTACAGTGAAATTAGGAAGGTTTGATCAAACCTTTAATTGAAAAAATAGAAATCAAAATTTGTGATATTTTCAAAAATTCTTTAAATTTCCAATCTTTTGTCATTTATCTCATCATGCAAAATTCCAAAATGTAAATTTTTCAATATCTCAAAGTTTGGCATTTTAATCATCATGAAAAAGAAGAAATTTCTTCTTCAATATTGCAGCAGCTTCCAACGTATTTCAATGACAGTTGATATTTCATTTCATACAAAAGTAAGAAGAATTCACAAACTGCAGCGCAACTGATGATATTACAGTCTTCGAAGTCATAATCAAAATATGAAAATCACCCATCAATATTCTTTCCTTTTTTTTCTTTTACATAATTGAAGAGAAAAAAATTGAAGACCTGATGGTAGAAAATTTGAAAGTCAGAAGAAAAGTGAATAAAGATGTGAAAATTTTTTGTAGGTTCATTTTTCTTTACCTAAATCCATCTTTCATTTTTTTTCTATTATTTCTTTTCACATTTTTTTAAACGTCATATAATAATGCAGCAGCCGCACGGCAACAAGATAAATTATATCCTGAGACTGGTGTACACATTCATATCTACAGTGAGTTGAGGAGTGAGAGATATAGTATGGCAAAAGGGGTTGAGAGTGGGTGCATTAATTGCCCATAAATCCAAGGTGACGCATTAATTCGACTATCTCGTGCAGCTTCCGCCAGCAAGAGACAGTGAACGGTGAGAAGGTGATAGAGAGTGAGAATGGTCTATGCAAGAGGGGTGAATTGCTAACGATCCCTTTAAACGTTAGTCCAGCCCCTTCTTTGCACCACACCACTAGGCTCTTTTATATACATGAAGGGAGGACAAGGGACGAGAGTAAAGAGAGATGGAAAGTGTGCATGCAAAATCATCCACTAACATTATGAAGTTGACTGTGCCAGGCTCATGTGCAACCCTCTATGAATAATTACCCTCACTGTATCATTCCCTTCAACCACCACAAAATCGTCAAAATGAATTATTTAACTGGCTGACATTTTATTTTTGGTAAAAACATCAAAAGATGACAACAGAATGAATTATTTTTTATATTTGAATTGAAATGTTTCTCCATAAAGTTCATGCATGTAACAATAAATTGGTTTTTTATTAATATCAATTCTCAAAATAAAAAAAATTATTACAGAAAAGAATAAAATATTTTTTTATTTTATTGAACTTTACAAATTGAACAAATGTGAAAAATTTGATAGTGTTGTCGTAAGTGCTACAGTTTCCAACAAATTGTTAGCAAATCGCATTTACCAAATGACATTCGATTTCTTTTTTTTTATACTTCATATTTTTATCGTTCTCTTCGAACCTCTGTTATTGCATCTATGTCGATTTCTATCAGAAATTATTTGTTTCAAATCTCCAAAGCTCTGAATATCGAAAAACTTTATTTTTCCGACAATTTTTTTTAACGATCAATTGAGAAAAAATTCTGGTGTTTCTGCTGAAATAAAATACTTTTCATAATTTTTCTTATATATTGGATTTTATTGAGTATTTCTAAAACACCTTTACTATTTTTTTATAACAAAACTTTGGATAAAAGAAAATAAATCAATTGAATTGATTTATCTGTTTTTCATTTTATTTCTACAAATATTTATTGTATTGCAACTTTTTTTTTATTCTTCAACATTTAATGAATTATTTCAATGATAAATTACATTTCTTCCATCAATATCGAGGATGGAATAATCTGAAGAGAATTTTGCTATTAATTAGCTGATTCGTTGTGGTAGCTGGCGTAGAGTCCTTTGTTACCACGTAATTGAAGAGAATTTCACTTGGTAATCATCCCTCTAACTCGTACAACACTTCCCACTATATCTCCACCCTCTCTCACTGCTTCAACCTTCATAAACTATTTTGTTCTCTATTGGGATCTCTACTGGGAAACGCATTTATATTCTCAACTGTTTGCAGCCGTGCAAAATTATGAAATCGTGATGGGCTACAGCATTACATTGTCTATGCGTTGCTGTTGGTGTTTATATGCTTTCATTCCCATATGAATTACTCACAGTAACGCGTTTCATACTCATTTACACACGTATATATACAATCATACGCAATATTATTCACTGCATTCACTAATCACTTAATTCATGAGCCAAAATTTCAGATATATTTGGAGTGTTTGTGCATTGCTGATTGTCATGTCATCATCAATGTCTAGTTAAGTTTTATTGACTATAAATTGCTATTAAATTTGATATTTCGTGTTATACGAAAGATTATTTGTGTGGCTGAATTGTTTCTCATTATGGTCCTATAGTAATTATCGCAATTTGTTGCAACTAATTCCACTAATTTTTTAATTTCATCTTTATTAATTTATTTATTAGTTGCTTGCTATCTTAAATGATCTGAAATTTAAAAATAATTTCAAAAATTTTCAAACGTGTTTTTGGATGGCAATACAAATTGAAAGAATTATTTAACAATTTTATTTTATATTCAATCCTTCGACATAAAATAAAAATTGTTAATTTTTTACACCTGGTCAGTTTAATCAGCTTGAATGTTGCAATAAAATTGTAATTTATTGACAGATAATTGAAAATTGTACTGAAATAAATAATTGTGATTTAAAAAAAAGTTATTAAACCATTAAAAATTAATATTTTGATGTAAGATAAATTAAATTATAAACCAAAATTCAGCATACGAATATAATTGTTAATATAATTGGAATTATTTGTAAGTCATTATGACATTCATCGTGGAATTTTAGTGATCGTGTTAAAGGTTAGGAATTAATAACGTATGAAGTACCATTCACACATTACCAGTTGTTGGTCGAGCTTTGCAGAGCAAAATAGAGAGAATGACAAACACAAAGGGAAAGAGAGTTGGATAAGTTTTATCAAGTTTGGCTCGTACAAACCACTGCGACGCTCGACACCCAGTTTGCCGTCACGCGGTTTCGCCTAAGCCCCCCTAAATCCTTTCGATATACAGTGTATTGAAGGATATGTTCCTATTCTTGGTATTTCAAGGGACTCCTAAACTTTTTTATCCGTACTTTTCGTGCTGATTTTCTCGTGTCATTTAATGAAATTTTCATTTCAAATTTAAGGGATTTTCTTTGTCTTTTTTATTCTTTTATTATCTCTAATTTGACTTGTATGATTAAAATTGTTTATTATATAAGAAATATAAATTGTTAAACACTTATTTGTATTTTTTTTTCAATTGAATTACAATTAATTAGAATTTATGATCGTTAAATTTAAACAAAGAAAGAGAGTGAGTGTATTAATGAATATTCGGGGAAAAGAATTTCCAATTTGTCTGTCTAAAAGTCAATTTACAAATTGTGTTTATTTTTGAATTCGATAAGTTGTTAAAATCCAGTTTTCACAATGGCGAATTAAACTGATAGATAGAAAAATTGATTAAGATAAAAATATATTTGCATCGAACAATACACAAATGATTAATTAAAAAATTAAAAATGAAAAAACAATAAAAAAGGTTGTGATGATAGAAACAAAATGTTAAATTCATATTTCATAATTTTATCCTACTTCTGAAATTAGAGAATTTCTGCAACATGTTGTAATAATATATCAACAATAATGTAACCAGTCACAACAACAAAACTCAAAAAAATTTACTTCGTCAACGAGTAGCACTTTGAATCAAATGATTGAAACAACAAATTCTAAAAAGTATTGAATTGAAATATAACAATATGTACGTAAAGTGAATTAAATGATGCAGAAGAGAGTTGATGGTGTGGAAGACGTGAATATGTTTGTGTGCGTGAGACCACACGAAGCGGTTGGCGTCAGTTATGAACAACGTGTTCGATATACATAAAATAGAACCAAATATAGTAACAGTGAAGTGGTCTTTTGTAATTTCTCGTGTGGTATATTATTTTTTTTGTGGATATGAGTTTGTGCGCTTGTTTATTACTCCACCGAACATACATTATGAATAATTTTCAGTGTTTCAAATCCCTGCATAAAATAATAATTAATTTCTCATGAAAACTAAATTAATTGTGAATGTCTGCAGGAAATATTTTACTTGTATACAAAAAGTTTGGACTTTACATGTAGAATATTCACGTTCAGGAAGTTGTTCAATTGATCGTAATTATAATTAGTTGTGCATAATTCAATTTGAATGTTGATGCAAACCACATTTGTTTTAATTTCTTTTTTTTTTCCATCAAAAATTTCAAATATTTCGACAGAAAGTTTGTTCGAATGAAAATTAATGAGTTTGATGAAAATTACTCGGAGATATTTATCAATTCAGAATATTTTGTAAATATAAATTAATATAAAAATTATTATCAAAATATCTCATCATTCACTTTCAATAATTAATTTATTCACGAAAAATAGCGAATTATTAATAACATAAACAAAAAAATATGACAAAAATCGGTAATATTTGTAAAGTCAAAGCTGTAAAAATGTAAGTTTTCAGTAATTTATAAATTCGAAAAAAAATCCCTACTAAAAAGTAATATCAAGTGATTACATTTGTTGAAAGATTTGTTTTGTCTTGTGATAATTGTGCCAAAGTTAATTTATTTAACCTATTTCCCAATTTGGTATAATTGCACGAAAACTAAATATCACAATTCACTCCAGAATTCCCCTAATTTTCATCGATACTCTTCTCTTAAATAAACTCAATCGCTGTTGTTTTGAAAAGGATGTAATCAAACAATTAAAATAAAAATGAGTAAAATCAAAACGAATAGATAATTGCAATTGATGTGGCCACGTAGCGAATGAGTAGTTTGCAATGGGATAGGTAAACAAACGAGCGCTTTTAACGAACAGCCTTGGTGTGCAAACACACGTATTATGGCGACAATGTGCAATGCTTGCTACATTTAAATGGTGCAATGCATTAGCTGCATAGAGAGAGTGCACTACCACACAGCCGGATAACAATATCCTGATGCTAAACGCGATTCTGAGGGTCGACACAGCGATAGAGGCGAATTGTTATCGCCAATATATACGAGAGACCATTGTGGAGATAACGTAGTATAACTGTTGAATATATTTCCATTTTTTATTTTAATACAATTAATATTATGATCTAAAAGTGATGCTTGGCTAATTTCCAGCCGCCATTTTGTCATAAAAGCATTTTAATGTTGCATAAAATGGCTGCGCGTTGGATTATACAAATAATGTCAACGCAGGGAAATGTCAACGTAAATATTTTTGATGAATTCATGGAATAGAAATGGATATCTGTTGTTTTTGTTTTATCTGGAAATTTATGTTACAAAAATGATGTAATGAAGTTTGAGAAGTATTCACTATGGAATAATTCTAATCGATAATCTGTATGTTGAGTCATTGTTTTATTGTTTCGTTTTATGTGCCAATCTAACGAGTTTATTTCAGGATGTTATTTTATTTGATTTGAAGGAGACGTTTGGAGGGTTGTTGATAGATACCTATGTGAAAATACAATACGTTGTGAAGAAACAGACGCAATGACGTTATTTATATGTTGCTTCTGTTTTTATTAAAGATTTGTTTCGCCTTTGTATGGTTCAGTTACAATTATTCTCTGACAATTGTTTTCCGTTTGTTCGAAATCTTATTTATTGTTTGATTTATAATTTTTATATAAGAAAAATCGAGGAAAATTTTCATGGATTCCAATCATTGACCTATAATTTTTTCATTCGTTTCGAAACCAATCCATATAATATTATATTTTTGTTAAAGTACGTTTGACAATAATAAATACCGATTAAATCACCAATCTGTGTATATATTAATCAAATATAATTAATAATAGACTGAGTATACATTCACACCAACAACCCCTTACGGATCCAAAGCACGACCCTATCTAATATTTTCACTACCCCTCTCAATTTAACGTCACTTACGATCGTCAGAACAATTCACTGTGTTTCAAAAATTCGAATCTTGAATTAACAATCAAAATTGTCATTCAAGTCATTGTCATACAAATTTTCATAGGAAATTATAAAAAAGGAATTGAAAGATCTACAAGTTGATAAAATAGACTTCTGTTAAAAGTGATATTTTAAAAACAGATTGGAAATATTCTTGTGAGAAATATTCTCATCACAGCACATTCAGTTAGTCGTTATTGGAAAACTCAAGATGGAATGAACTCTATTTATAATCTTTTTTTTTCAACGAGCGCAATTGTATGAATATAAACCTGTCCAATTTACTGATCGTTGACAAAATAACACATCGACTCAATCCCATGATAGTAATGTACAACTGTAACAGTACTTGTAGACTTTACATCATGTCTTATTAAATTTAATTTTATATTTAAACATCTAAAAATAGAAATTGCAGTTTTCAAACCTCAACTGAGATGAACTAACATCAAATCATAATCAACTAAAAGTTGGATTTATTTCATTCATCGAAATCAATAAACATTTCATTATTTCACAGATTCTCATCCAATTTTTTATTAAAATTTCAACTTTATAAAACACTCTCCCTTTTTAATTTTTTTTCCATATATACTTAAATACCCATTTGTAAAATATTATCAGCAAAAAAAGTTCTTCAGTGCTTCATTAAACGTGTGAACAGAGTCAAAGTGATACATAAAACATCGCAATTTGTTAAAAAATGTTAAAAATGCCGATAATATTTCAAAGTGAAAAATATTACAGCGAAATTAGTAGTATGAATTAAAATTCAAGCAACGCTATGTTAAATTTCACATTCTCAGCTCTTGTTCTACAAACTATTCGCTGTTATATTGCACAGTCTATATCGAATTCGTAATCGAGGAAGAGGCCGATACGTGGCCACGTTGGCGCCTTGTATTTATAGTTTGACCCAATGTTACGCCTACTCATTATGTCGTGCAAGTTTCTTTACGAATGTCTAAAGCGGAAGAGATGTGTTTTTTTATTTTTTTTTTCCACACAATACATTCTCGTACGTATATTTATATACAAAGATAGAAGGAAACGACAAGATGGAACATATCAAGAAATATTCATGTGACTGAGTTACAAAAATATCAAATGTATAAAGTCTAACTGAAATGAGAAATCAAATAATTAAAAGTAAAAATTTCACAAATGTTTTATTTCGTTTTTTCAGTTATTCAAAATTTGACACAGAACAAAAATAATTCAATAAAAATATTGCAAAAAAATAACAGAATAAAACGTAACACAATCATTAAAAATCATAAAACACCACGAAAAAAAAAAAAAAAATAAATAAATAAATGAATACCAACACAAATGTAAAAGTATAAACAAAAACATTTCTCTATCTCTGTAATACAAAATAATGGTACGAACTTTCAAACTATACAACTGATTGAATATAAATATCCTGAAATGACCATTTTCATATTTCCTAACAGAATAAATAAAATCATAAACAACCGACTTTTTCAATCAATGAATAAATGAACATATAAATAAGCATAAAATACATACACACACATCGACTGACATATTAGTGAATGGGCAAAGAGCAAAGAGTGAAAAATAGTGAAAAAATATAATGAAAAACGTTTCGAAATATAGAGAAATAAATGTCTACATGATTAAAATGAATTTTGTATACGAACTATGCAATAAATTCAACGTGAACAGAAACATATAAAATGGAGATAGAGAGAATGAGTATGGAAAAGGGTGTGAAAGGTGATCGGATATTTTTAACGGGGGTTTGATGAAATTTATTACCCTGTTCCGGATATTCACCGTGAGCACACAAGGGAGAAATGTAATATACATCTACATACACACATACACACACACATATATATATATAACTATATACATACATATTTACAAAATGTTTCGCGCCTACTCTTTGCTTTTTGGTTCTCTCTATTTCCATTTCGCCCTTTTCATACTCTCATATCCATAATATAAATGGCCATTAATCGATAGCAGTATCGTTAATTTGGCGAGTCGTTATTTTCGATATATAATTTGCAATATTGGCTACTCGCCATTCTATTCTATTGAATTAATTATTTTTGTTTTGTTTATTCAAATATGTCGTTATTATTCATATGTGTATTCATTGGATTATCATTATACCCTTTATTTATTTTTTGATAAGCCAATTTGCGAGTATCGTTTGATGTATGGGAACAGTTCAGAGTGGATTTTATTGATTGGTGATTTAGAATAAATCAATCGCCATTTTGCAATGGTGATTTTGGTGATGGGAAATAATTGTTTTGTTAGGAATTTTTGTCATTTTCTGTAACAATTTGTGACAAATTTAAGTTAATGTGTTGAATGTTTTTAAATTTAATCAATGAAAAAATTGTGAAATAAAAATGAGAGAAAATAAAGAATTGTTGCATTCGTCTTTTAGTAGATTTAACTGTACAATAGTCAGACATTTAGACATTTGATTAATAATGTTGTTCACATCAACTAACATTGAAAACTGTTAATTTTTATTTTATTTCATATTTTGTTGTGATTTTTTCAGGAAATAGATAAAAATTTTATTTAACATTGAACTAGAAATGTTCTAATCATTCTCTGTCACATTAATATTGCAAATGCACCTGTTAAAATATTTGTTATTTCACATCCGCAATGTGGTAATCATTCGTTTTATATTTTTATAAGGAAGAAGAAACATTACAATTTATTCATGTAAATGTCAGGAACTTCCGGGTGTGTAATAATTCCTTATAGCACGAGCAATCTATTCTGAATACTTGACTCAACTATTAAAAAGTTAAAAATACTTATTCAAATGATAAGTTAGAAGTAGGACGGATTATATTTGTTTTAGATCATGTCAAGAAATAGGAAAAAATTATGGACAGTGATAATAAAATTGATCAAAATGTTTTTATGATTTTCATTCAACATCAAAAATTCTTTCATTAACCTTAAATAAATTGAAACACATCAAAGACTCATCTATCAAAGTGTGCTTATCATTCTCTCAATTATTCTTTCACGATAATTTTTATAATTCATAAATTTAATGGTTGTTTTTATCTTTATACAAATCCGCTTTGATTTTATATTCTTGAGGGTTCTCGTTGTCAATTATTTTCACCATTCGACCATTGTTTTCTATTTTTATTCTTTTTATTCTTGATTTGCAATATCAAATACAAAACGTTCAGTAGTGTACGAGGAATTTTATCATCAGTTCTGTATAGAATTCTCGTATTCACTTGGAGTGTCCCAGAGTCGAGTGGCTGCCACGATTCCCAGTTCACTCCTTGTAAACGTATCCGAACATAATTTTTTTTTTACTATTTTCGCTTATAAATTTCTTTTATTTTTCACTTTCATTCAACTGTACACGCATCACTCGGATTCTTTTCATATAATACAGGCGCACTCCCGTGAGCTTTTCAATTGTGGATCGATTTTATCAAAGAGTACGAGAAGTATTTCAGTAAGTTTTTTTCTTTTTTTTATTTGGATTCCATTGCGTCTCGTGTTTTGATGATGGACGAATGAAGCGTAAACGAATACTAGGAGGAAAATATATTTTTTATTTTTACATCCAAGCTCATATGTAAATGGTATTTATGCGATCATACGGATAGAAAGAAATTTTTGTGAGATTTTGAATTATTTTTAAATTTTGTTGGACTTGATGTTGAAATTATAAAATGTTGGTTTTTTTGGAATAGTTCGGAATTTCGATGATATGAAAAATTTTTAGCATCGTGAATTAAGATACGAATTGTCTTTTATTAATTTTGTTGATGACTGAAGTTACTTGTGAATAAAAAATAAATTTTATGTCGTTGTCGAGCAATCTCAGAGTTTTTCAATTAAAATTTATTATTCCTATAAATGTAAGTTTGAATCTTTTTTTAAACTCTGTTTTTTAAATCAATTTTATTACCATTGAATAAAACATTTGTCACAGAAAATAATTTTGAAATTAATCAGAAAATTTGATAGACAATTAATTTGTTTCTACTAATAATTATTCATTTCTTCCATTCAAAAAATTGTCAAGTTCTTCTAGAAATTTTGTCATGAAAATTCTTTCTCATGAAACCAACCAATTTTTTTTCCTTTCTACAACAAAATTTCTTGTATTAAAATTGTCAGTCGACTGACAATTTGATAAAGTCTTTACTAAATTCTAACATTTTTGATTTCAATATCGAAAACCTCATAAAAATTTCTAATTCAATATCAATTTCGTGATTTGATTCTATAAATAAACCCACAATTTCATGCGCATGTATGCACCAAATGTTGAAAGCAATTAGAGGAACGGAATGTGCTCAAATATAGGAATCTATGTATCCTATATAGATTGAGAGGTTTGCGGACGTCCGAAAAGCCGCTAATAAATTCCGGACGAGTGAACGAATCGATTGCCCGGGATTTGCAGAGCTATGGTGAATGAGAAAAGTACGGATTCAATACGGTGGATTAACATACTTTGGTGCAGCCAATGGTATCATTCGGATTACTAGAGTTCAACAATAGAAAAAAAAAAACAAACAGAACAAGTCTATTCATCAGAGAGAAAGAAAATTATTCCTCCACAATGGAAGACAATTCGTACGATGTTTTCCATTAAATGTAATTAAACTGTGAAAATTATTCAATAAATACAACAATATGAATTCGTATTTATTCTGACGTTAATTATAAAACTGTAACGTTGAATTCACGTCATAATAAGTTATCAATAATTAGAAAAACAGTAGACTCCAATTTTTCATATAAGTCAAATTAAAAAAATGGCCAATGAAATCAGAAAGAAATTTTAAAAACCAAAAAGTTTCTTAATCTTTTCAAAATGAACAAACTTTTACCCAAATTTATTAAACAAATTGAACTAGAAGATGAACATGAATACTAAGAAATTAATTACAAACTAGCAATTCATTTGAGCATGGTTAAAAGTTTAGTTGAAGTCTAAAAAAACTCAGATTTGTGCAAAAAAACTACTTAAAAAAATCATCCTCATCTTTCATTATCCATCAACATATCAAAAACTCAGAATATCTCCAAACTCCAACCTATTACAAACAATATACCTTCAATATCCTCTTCAAAGTTCCTTTTTACTGACATACAACATATAGAAGATACGCACAAAATTGACAATTGGTGACATAGGACGCGGAAAAAGCGTATTGAAGAATAAAATGACAAGAGAGGGTGAAAAGGTGGTTGGTGCTTCTGAAGCATAGCACAGGGGATTGTGGAAGGATTGGAAAAATGTATGTGTGGTTGAAAGTGAATGGTGAATAAATGGATGGGGTATTGGAATGAGGAATATATTGAAAAATATGAGAAGGAAAAAAAAATGGAGGAAGAACGAAAGAGAACGGTTGAAGAGGAGCCTTCCCTTCCACTCCGTTTATGGTAGAGTGTCACAGACAGTTCTCTCGCGGTTCAATCAAATCACCTTCTGTAGTATTATATTATTATTGTTATTATCTTTTTATTTTTCAATACAAAACCTTGGCTAGTAAAATGAAGGTTATGATGCAGAATCAATTCTTAATGATCATATTGGAGATCAATAGAATTTTAACAATCAAATAAATTTTGTTAATAAAATGAATTATGAAATAAATAAAAGGGATGAGGAGAAATATATTTAATGATCGTGTGAATGCTTTATATTGTAGAAAAAAAAGGTATTTAAAATGTACAACTTAAATTTGCTGAATTTGAATTGTAAATTTTTATTTGTACTCTAAATTTTCATTTCGAAGTTGAATAAATTTGCACAAAATTAGGTTTTAATGTGGTTCAACATTTTTTTAACACTTAAATATATCAAATCTGAACAATAATGTGATTAGTTTGTTTATTTCGATTAGTAGCATATAAAATAAGAAAATCACATGAATATTGTAAAGGCTGAGAATATTTTTGTTGTAACCAATAAGAACTGAATAAAATAACCAGAAAAAAAAACACTAACGCTTGACGCATTATTTTTCTGTGTTTGGAGAAGTTTCTTACAACAGTGAAAAAGAAAAAAAAAAATAAGTAAAATAATTTTTTTCATTACAATTCAGCTCTCTTGAGATGATGTAGAAGTTTTTGTTCCTAGCAATGCATTCATTTTTATTTTAGTTCTTCAGCATTTCCTCGCTTGCTCTTTTTTTTCGTTTGTTTTATTTCATTCTTTTCGTTTTTTATTTTCATTTTTTTTCTTTATCTCTTACACCCACCACAGACCAAACATCCTCTCTGTTGGACTGCAATAACCCTGAGTTGCGTGGCTGCGGCGCAGCGAAGAAAATAGGCAAGGAGAATAGTGGGGAAGAGTGTGGAGATTGAAAAGAAAAGAAGTGCATCCCATTCTCAGTGAGCATCCGTTTTAAGTTTCGTATATATAAGTATGTATACATGGAATATATATACTGACGCAGTCTCGACGCTCCCCGCAATCTCTGCGGGAAAAGTTGCCCGCAAACTGCGGACGAAATAAACTTTTCCTACCCTTCTCATACCATTGCGCGTCTCTTCTACCTATACACTTTTCTGCCACCGCAGAAAGTCGTGCACGTAGTGCTATATAACAGCAGTGGAAAGGTCACGAGAAACTGCAAAATATAAAAGACTATGCCAGACCGCCTGAGCTTTATTTTTTTCTTCGCTCACTCTCAGCTAGCAAAATTTAGTCTCATACCTTCCTATTCACATCACTAACACCCCCTTATTGTTGTCATTTCTTGCACCCGTTTGCTGGCTTACCGAATATATTTTAGTGTAGATTTAAAAAAAAATGAACAAAATAAGAAGAATAAATGATATTGGGGGAAAAATGGAGGAAAATGGGTGGAAAAAGATTCTGGTTGATGGATTGGAAATGTTACACCGTCTGACGCGGATTATCGTTCACATCTGTGGAATTATTTCTATATGTTGAAAATATTTCATTTTCTATTTTAATATTTTGTTGCAATTTTTAATATAAATTTTATTTGTGACTGGAGAAAAATTGTTGGAATATAAATAAAGATTGTGATATTATAATTTTAATCTTTTGATGAGTTGTCATTTTCTAAAGTTTCAATCGCATTTATTTAATCGTCATTTTTCCCCCCTTTTTTAATTCTTTTATCCCCCACTTTAGGACGATTATAAAATTATAAACAGAAAATTGTCTGTTTGAATATTGATTGAGATATTTTGCTGTTTAAAAATTTCGGATTATATTTGTGATAAATTTTGAATACAATAACTGGAATAATTGCGATGACGAATGTCTTAAGATGCAAATAAAACATAAAAAAAAATAAATGAAAAAGGGGATTTTTGACAAGCAATGATGAAGTTTCAACGTGAATAATCTCAGGTGTAAAGAATGATTTATTAAAAGTTGGATGGAAATCAAATTTTTCAAACAAGTCCAATATATTTTCGTTTCACTCAAAAGAAAAAAATTTTATCTTCGTATTTCTCTTACTTTTTTTTTCACCATGCGAACATTGTTAACCCTGCTCAGGGAATGAGGGATTGGCAAAGGGCCCCAACGATTCGTAGTTGGGCAATTCGTCTTGTTTGCCGATAAATTCATTTTCCTTTTCTGTCTCAACCTCTTTTCTACCATCTTGAACTCGATATTTTTCATTCCATCGAGAAGAAATAAAAACATTTTTTTTCCCCCCATGACGTACAGAATGAATAAAATAGTATAAAAAAATAAATAGAATGAAGATAGTAAGTGCACAATTTCAACAAGAGAATTTTTATTTACCGAATATTCTTGTTCTAGGTGAGTGCAAAAAGGTTGATGGTGATGGTAACATGAGAACCAGATAAAATAGAATAGAAAAAGGAAAGAGCTGACACAAATGTAAAAGCGTTTTAACGCATCTTCTACTTTTTATTTCATCATCAGTTGGTAATGCTGACAAAAAGCATTGAAACAAGCGCATTAAAACTTTTTTGTTCATCAAATAACCATTAGGAATTGTACTCTGCTAACACTTTCAAACAATTCAAAGTGTATCAATAAAATGTACTTGGTAAAATCCAAAGAATTCAATTTAATATTTCCATAGCAACTTTGATTTTATTTCCAACGAAATAATTCCACAGCATCACGATCAAGAGTATTAGCTAATTACAAAATGAAGGGACCAATCCAAGTTAAAAGAACTTTTGAAAGAGAATAAAATTCCAATATCTTCTGAAAATGATATTGAACTGTAACAAATTATACAATTTCAACATGTAAAGCACAACAAAGCATCATGATACAGAACATTATTATATCTTGGAATGGGAGGCAACGAGATAGAATTAGTTTGTCTGTAATGATGTCCAATCTCCAAGGATCAAACATTCATCAAAGTGCATTGTACACCCAGCATATTATCTGATAATACCTGGATGACGTACTGCTGTTCCCCAGTTATGTTACATCACCTGCTAAGCATTTCCATATGTTTCACTACTACAATAATAATCCTCTTATAAATATTCTCCCATCATCGTAATATTATCTCATACGAAAATATTGATGCATTGTACAACCTTGTTTGATAACTAAATATATATTTTCCTTGTAACACCCACATTTACTTATAAACCAAAGTCTTGTGGTGAGGTTGGATTTAAGCTCCATATGCTCATCACTTTTCTCGTGGTGAATAATGCTTCAGTAATTGCTGGGACCACCGGGTTGGTGTACGCAGCAAACTTTGGAGCGTGAGCTGAACTGTATATGTGGTAGAGCTGCTTTTGAAGTGAGGGTTTTGAGGGTGAATCAACTCTCTCAAGACTCGTCTTTGATAAATCTTCTTAGGTCTAGTTCGTTGGTTGGATCTTTTGATCCGTGAAGAAAATTTAGTTATGAGGCAATAATTTCTTTGAATAAGAATCGTTGAAGGTCTTATGGTGGAACTTTCTTGCAATTGGATCCATTTGATGCATCAAATGTACCTTCTATTATAGCATAACTAATAGCAGTTGGGCATTAAATTATAATAATTCAATTAGAAGAAATTAGAAAAGTGAAATCTGACTGAAATTACATCCACTGAATCGGATTGACTTGGAGAAAAAGTCTAATGTAACATGAGCTGATTTCAATTTAAAATGTCTGATGAGAATTCATGAAAGTTGATACATAAATAATTTCCTAGAGATCAAACTTTGTTAAGAGCAGATTAAAAAATAACGAAAAAGTTTCTTTGAAATTACAAATATTTCAGTGAGAATGTCAAAAGCTTGAAGTAATCCTTTGTAACATTGTGCACACTTCGTAATGAGCCCATTATGATTTGATGCGCTCAAAGATTGAAGATGAAACAGAATAGATTTAGGATGCTCAATGCATTTCAATTCAATGGACGATGTGGAGAGCGTGAGGAAGAAAAGGTGAAATAGGTCGATTGTACTATCATGAATGATTCATGAGCCGGAAGTACTGGCCAGGCACGCACCAACTGTGGTTTTCCTTTTGATGTTTGTCCACTAACATATACAGACGCGCACAACCAGGGAAGATGATTTTGCTAGAAATCGCTGACTCAACAATCTCAATAAAACATTGATGAAAAAAAATAGTAAAATTTATGATGATAAAAAAATGGCAAATGATTTTATTTTCTTTTTTTACGATATTGAAATAGGAAATGATAAATTTATCGGATGAACTTTATTTTATAGACGAAACGGTAAAATATCGTGTAGAATTTTTTCTATCTTATTTTGAATAAAGAAAATAATTTAAAAAACACAAAATAGAAAAAATATCGTCGTCGCATTTGTAGAGTGAAAAATATTGGAAAAAAACAAAACGATTAAAATCGAAAAAGAATTTTCACTTCGTCTGTCGTTTGCTCACGACATTATATGCAGTCACTCCATTGCCACTATTTTGCTGTGTATAGTAGAACTACCGGATGAGAAGCATCCAACTGGACGTTTCCGGTCAGTTGAATAACAAGTAAAAGGCCTGCAATATAGTCCTTGTCGTACGAGGATCACGAGAAGCGTTAGACCGGAAATTCCACCACTTAACCCTCAACTAATATATACTCGCTATGGGATTATTATGGTGTATTATTTTTTTTCCAAATGACTTCAAGTGAACACAATTTCACGTCTCATGAGGAATGTTCAAACACGAAAAAAGAAATGTTTACACTGTCTTGTCATGAATTATAAAACAAAAAAGTAATAATTGAAACATTAACAATTGAAACGAACTAAAATTCGCAGAATTTACATCAAATATTTATAAAATATTCTGCCAACTTTAAACAATTGAGTTCACCATAATAATTATAGGAGTTATAATCAGAAACATAATTTTATCTCAAAAAATCACAAATGCCCATCAACAAATATCAAATTTTATTTATAAATTTTATGAATTTGATTTTGTGAAATCACATTTTGAATCTTTTGTGTTCATTTGATTTGAATTTGCACTGACAATAGGTCGTTAATGTAAATCCAAAGTCATATCAAGACAAAATGTCGACATTTGATGGACACTTTGTATAAAATAAAAATTCTTCATGGTATCATTTATCTGAAAACAACGTCACGAAGATCATTTTTAATGACCTTTCAATATAACAAAAGTGATGTCATTGTAAACGTAAAAAGAAGTGTTGGAGAATATACAGAATAGAGAGTTTAATATCGAATGACCGTGTGCATTATGGTCGGCTATTTGAGAAGAAGCAATTAGCTTTACGTCCCAAAGCCCAGGTAGACACACACCCACACATACACACATTAAACTACCCCTATTTATATACATGTATGCATGCAAAGTCATAAACGCAAGCCACGCAATATATTTGCAGACAAACACACGATGCGAACAAATATCTGTGTGTATTTTATACTGTATATGCGCCCATCGTAAATACAAGCCTCCATTTTCTCCGGATGTAATATTCCACAGGGTAGTGAGGTTAAAACCCCCTACAACGAGTTTCTACCCTCTCCACTATTTCCACGTTTACCACACTATCAAATATGAACCACTAAATTTTTATTCACCCTTTCCAATCGTTTCTGCATTTGTAATATACGATTAATTATATTTCTAATTATCCAATGGCACTTAATTAACGTAATGAAATCGATGTTATTTGATATTTGCTCATTTTAATTCAAATGGCTTGCAAATTAATTTTATTTGCTGAATTGTTACATTGTAAAAACAATTTTAATGTGTTTGTAGAGTATAAATTTATCGTTGAGAAAATTCAGTGGAAAATAAAATAATGTCCAATAGATTTTGCTATGATCTGTTTTATTTAGTAATGGATTCAATTGAAATTCAAGTTTAAATCACGAGTTAAAATAAAGATTAATTTTTCTAGATTTTTCTTCCTTGTAAAATTATAAACAGTAAATAAAGTAAAAAGATGGCAGATCTGCAATTCCGAATAACAATTATTTACCAAACTTCATCCCTTAAAACAGCTATCCAACTGAATTCCTAATCTTAACCTCAAACATCATCACAATTTTATCGTAACTAACAAACACAAAAATACCAAAAGTAAATTTTGACCACAAACAATAAAATCATTCACAATTCTTCTAACCTAACGCCATGACCAACAGTAAAAACGCATTCAACGTCTATCTAAAATGAATAAACAAAAAAAAACACCAATCATTATGACAAATCCGATTGGATTTTATCAAATCTGGTCCTATCTGTTATCCAATCAACTACAGCAATACTAAAGCATAAGAAATTACATCTAATTATATCTCATTATATGCATTCATCTTTTACTTCAACTTTGTTTCGTATTCATGTTTAGCTTCACATCCCCTATATGTTTGTAGATATTATTTGGATATACATATATATATAGTCTAACCCTGCATAAACTGATGCGGGTGCGTTTGTATATAATACCGGAAACGTAATTACCACAACCCTGTACATACATCGTAGTTGGTGGATGTTGATGCCCCAGAGGCTCTTCCTCTTTTCCTCTCTTCCTCTCTATCCAAAGCTGAAGCACTTGCTCACTCTTCACTGCGCCACACAGTACCAATGAACGAGCATAGTGAACGAGATGAAGCTTCACAGGAAAAGCGAGGGTTGATTTTCACAGACGTGAACTCACATTTTCCAAGATCGAAAATATCGCAATTCCTCCTTTTTCTATGTGTACTATTCTTTTCTCTTCTCATCTCTTTCTCGTCTTTTTTTCTATTTTTTTTTTTGTTCATCGTATACAGTGTACATAACATCAACTCTCGTTTTGCTTTCACCCCCAGCTCGAACCCCGGATTTTTTGCGTTTATTTTTCTGTAGCTTCCCTCGGGAAACGATTCCTTAAGCTGAAACCGGAGATCCAACCCTCTAAGAATTGCATCCGGATGTATTTCGTTTCAATTTGGCTGCCAGCAGACGAGTAGTAGAATAGATTGTGTATAGGATGAATCATTTTTGGGTTTTGTACAAGAAAACGGAATTAGTTTTTGTTTATTTGTAATTGAGGATTTAATACTGAAAAAAAAGTTTTTTTCCATCCAGGAAATCTTTCCCTGTAGTAAAGGAACTGGTATTCCTGCTATGAGAATACCAAAGTTTTTGAAAAACACGGTTTCTTCCTCAGCAAAATACCAAAATAAAAATATGGCTGACTTAACCTCACTCAATTGACACAGATGCAGAGATGGTATATCCCATTCGAGCAACTTTTCTCGTACCCTAGGATTCATACATATAATAATAGCAATTGTAATATAGCTGTGTAATTATTCAATAAATTATAATTCAGCAAAACTTTTCAACGATGTAAACAAACACACCAGGACTGTAAAATACCACCACCGCTGCGGTTGCTATGGTAACTTAGGTATTCTCAGGCGAAAAATGATAGTTTTTTTATGTTAAGGAACGTATATTAAATATAAAAAAACTTGGATAAAAATATTTTGTATTCTGGGTGGAAAAAAACTTTTTTTTCAGTGTATCAGTGAAGTTTTGGAATAAAAGTTCAATGTTGATCAGTGAATTGGATATGTTTGATGGTAAATAAGATTATTTGTCAGTTGTAAGACTTGAATAAACTGGAATTTAGGTCGCAACTTTTTAGTTGTTGGTAATCCGAATGGATAATTAAATTGATGAAATAATGAAAGATGATTTTGGGAATTTTTGAGTAAAGAATTCATGAATTTCTTTGTCATTTACGGTATCTTTCTTGGTGCATATTGAAGAGCTCGGACTTCTGGTGATTATTTTTGAACTTTTCCCTACGTTTAAATTTAAATTTAAATATTTATGTTAAATGTATTCTTTATTGAATACGTCAATGAGTAGCTGAAACTTCCATTTATTTTCTGGGTATGAATTTTCATAAGCAAAATATTTTCTCAACTTCATGACAGTCTTCAGAATATTTGGAATTACATTGGATCATATATCGCAACGTAGTTATTATTTAAACTTCAAAACTGATTGATATAAATTCAATACTTTAATAATTCTTCTCAGTAGCTGACTGTGATTGTGAAAATAATTAACCCTCCTTCAGTTTCTAAAGGTGTTGAAACTTATCTGGAAGACAAAGACATTGACAAGAATAACAATGAAGGTTTTGCTTGCTGGAGCCCTACCAAAACATTCAAATTTGTTGAGTGAAATGAAATATATTCCATGTGGAAACAAAGCATTAAAATGAACTGAAATGTAGAAATGATTTTGAAATTCTCATCAATATTCTTTGCGTGTTGTTCGTGTGGCATTTGGATGAATGTGATATAATGTTCCGATGACGAAAGTTACTTGAAAATTGTAAGTGACAAAATAGAAGATGAAAACTTTGTTCTGAAGTTAAATTGAGGGTGAAAAACACAAGAGGGAGAGAATTTTGAGAGAGGGTTGAATGCTTGTTCGCACGAACGTTCGTTTACCCGCCGGGAAATCACTTCCAACAATTTTCGAGTATTTCGCTCACGGCGATTGATATACCTGCGCCTAAATTGTATACACTGCCATGCTCACTCACACCCTTGGATTAAATCTATCGTACCCTCACTTGACCTCGTATAACCTTCATATTGTGGCTTCATTGATTATCTCAACCTTAGTGCAATTCTATCTGCTATATTGTCATTCCTGAAATTGAGCTATGAAATTTCTTAACTTAATTTGTAAAAATATTGAAGGAAAATTGTATTTGCTTCTTAGCTATTCGACAAATTTTATGACAAAATAAATAACAGTTGATAAAGTTAGATTAGTAATTTGACAACAATTATTTAATTAACTTCAATTTAGTTTAGAGGAATTTACGGAATCGCTTCAATGTTTTGTTACAGTAGACGAATTAAGAAAAGTTTTAGTAAACGTTCAGGATTATTTTCGTACATTGCAATAGTTGTCGAAGTTATTTATATCCTGTTGTGGTTATCCATTTTCTACCAACAATGCTATCATTTTATATGTATTACAGTATAATTGGATTAGCTGAGCTCCAGACAAAATAAAATAACAAACCAGCACAGGTCATTCACATTATTCGATTTACTTTAGATTTAAAAAAAAGCTCCGGACTGTTTTTATTTTATAGAATTTAAGGTTTTAGGTGTATTGGAAAGTTTGTGGTTCTAATATACGAATGTCAAATCACAATGTCGAAAAGTCATTCGAAAAATTGTTATATTTGATGAACAATTGATAATGATCAATATAAATATTTTTATTGTGTACATATGCAACACTAAAATAAAAAATTAAACTCAGAGTTGACTGAAATGTTGAAGCTAATAGATATTTCATTAAAAATTTACAAATAGTACAACTTAAACCGTCGAATAGTTTTAACAAGTCTAACATCAATCATCTCAGTATAAAAATAATACAAATAATGATGAATAAGTAAATAAATAAATAAATAAAACGTGTAAACAACAAGTTATTTTCGATCAAAGTTTCGATTAACTTTGAAAGATAATTCATTTTGTTTTCTACTTTTTCTTTTTCTCTGTTTTCTTGAGTGTTGCACAACTGCGCTCGTTAAGACAAACCGGAGGAACGTAAAAAGTAAACGATAGAGGTTGGTTGAAGCATGATGAGGGAGGGTTAGAAGGGTAGTGTACATATATATACATCATGTGGACATAAGAAAATTCAGAGATGTGAAAGTCTCGCGCCTGCAAATACACCGGGGAGGGAAAGAAACTGTCGGTAAAGATAAATGACCGCTTGAAGCGGCCGGAAGTGAAGCTAACGAGCTGTGCCAAGTTTTTTCTCCTGTCATCAAGCATCCACCCACGCCCACCCTTCGAAGTAGGGGTGTGTTAAAGAAAAAAAAGGAGTAAAATAAAATGAAAAATTGAGGAGTTTTTGGTTGTTCACTAAAACGAGAGTAAAATCTGCAAAGTTTTTTATTCACTTTTTTTTTCTTCGTGTTTATCAACTGTCAAAGACGTTGTAAAAAATTTAATTAGAACTTTCATTCAATACTGTCAAGGTGGTGGATGAATTTTCATTTTAAACTTATTTTACAGCCGAAAAAATTCGGCTTTTATTCTTAATTAGTTATATTCAATTCATAATTTTCCCCCTAACGAATATCTTTCTGAAGTTGATAAAAAATTAATTTTCAAATTTCATCATAAAGGGTTGCAAACCCTTATTTGAGAATGGCTGGATGGATCGAGACTGGAGAGATTGAGTTATCCGCAGTCCTCCGCCATATTGAGAAACGTTGAAATTTAATAAAGCTGATTGCTAAATTGCCACAGTGAGCCGAAGGGGTGGCAGCCACTACCCCATTCTCTCTTTCCCAATTTCCCTCATTCACTCTCTGTCTGTTTCTCTCTTGTTCACTCTCCGTCGCTCAATCTGAACGTGAAGCAAATTTGCTTGATATAACCTCATATATATGAACTAGCGATTGGTCGGACGAGAAAGTTTACCAAACCTTCACCCTCGTGGACTACACCACCCCCCAGAGACAAACAAACTCGCTCATGACTGCATGACTCGCATAGTCTATCGATAAACTATATCGTCAATTTATATGTTATATCTCAAACACAAAAATTCACAACTCTACAATTTTAGTTTTAATTGAATTTTCCACCCTCTCAAGCTAACCCTGAATGGTTAAATTCCTGGATAGAAAAAAAACGTATAAATTCCAACTACATTTTAATTTATGGGGTGATGGAATGAAGTGAATGTTTCTGTTGTTCATTAAAACATTTTACGGGTCATTAATCTTCAAGATGTAAATAGTCGAGTAACAAAAATCTTCATCAAATGGTCGATTCATTATTCAGATTGCGTATAAGATTGTCTATGACTTGAGATTGGGGGTAATGAGGAATGTATAAGAGGGTTTGTGAGGTGGTCGAGTGGAGAGTTGAACAGGTAGAGGAGACAATAGAATTCCCGTCCTTTGTTTTTAGTCTCTGCCTCCTGTGGAAGGGGGTGGAACTCTTCGTTGAGTAATTTTAGCCCTTAGACGTAAGCGAGGGTGAAGAAGCGTATGTTGAAGCACAAATTTTCCAATCAATTCATTTCAAATGAAAACTTCAGCATATAAAAACGTTTAGAATCAATCAATTTAAATTTAATCAAAGAAATTTTGGATAAAATCAAATTCTGAAATTTAAATTTGTATAAATCCAAAGTGTTTTCACAGATTTTCGTATGAAGAAGAAGTTTTTCTGTATTTATTTTTTTTAATCGGATAATCTATTCATTCTCATCAAACATTTTTAATAATTGATAAAAATCTATGAAAATTTTCATAGATTTTCACCACTAATTGACCTAAAATATCTCTGAATCAATTTGGGATAAAGGAAAATGGAAGGACAATGGTTTAAACAGAATCAGTTAACTGTTTTTATCAATATTTAAACTCACGGTGGGTCATCAAGAGGTTCTAATTATTATTCAATGTTCTTTGAATATATGGAATGCAATCAGAGCAACTACTCGGCACGCGTCCGGGCAAATACGCAAACTACAAACTTGATAAGCAAAAAATACTTCAGGTCCAGACCCATTTTTTTGGGGTTGAGGACTGACGACCGGTCGTAAAAATGGAAAAATTCGTAACATCGTAAGGTCGTAAGAAGAAGAGGTTGCACTGTAATTGAAAATTTTAATCAGAAAGCAACCGAATGAAACTAAATAGAAGATTGATATTAGAATAAGTTTAGTCTTAATGCGAATTACAATCGCATGCAACGACATTTATCGTCTCAGACATTTCTCATATTTAATTAAACTCATAGCTCATGAAATATATATATATATACTGTATCTAATTTCGTCAAAGTATTTAAGTGGTTCGAATTTATTCAACTAAATCCAAAGACAATTTATCCTAAATTTGATGATAAACTATTCTGTAAAAAATTTTAATCTTTCATAAAGATTGTTGAATTACTATTTACAATATCTGTTCTCTAAAATATAATATAATCTCAATCATGGAATGATTTTTATATAACAGATAACTACGAGGAATAAAAATACATTCGGAATCAATAAACTTTATGCTGACTTGCAACAAATCTCAATGACGTGCGAACTTTGGTTAATCTATCTTCATATTGCCAATAACCATCAGTGCACATCTACCAAAGTTTCAGCTACATTTCTCTGTTGACAGTGAATACTATTTTTGAAATATTTATACTGTCAATACGTTCAATACAATCGAAGTAAACCAGATACAAATTTTATTTGTGTTTACGGTTTTATCTCTGTGAATAAAATTCGAAATATCAACGTTGAAACTCGATCAGAGGAATTTCGTTGAGAACTTGTCGTATTTTGTTATTAGCTCCTGACACCATTTGAACATATCGAAAGAACGAAATTGGAATCAAAGAAAATTGAATAAGAAACAATAGAGAAAGAATTTAAGAAGAAGTAAGAGAGGGAAAAAATGAAATCCTTATCAAGATCTAATAAACAATTCGTTAAATAATTTTATTTTCTATTGATTATCGAATTTTCAGATTCTAACTCACACGGTCATATCTCTGGTTCTATCAATCTCACAAACTATTTTGAACAATCGTTCTGTGTGATATTTTATACTAAACAAAAAGTTACTCCTGCACTTTTCCTGAATTCCTCATCCCCATCAGGTTATAATTAAAAAAACTTCCATAGAATAATTTTTAAGACGTATAATATCATGAACTGTTTTATCAACTTGATACTCTGCTTAATTTTCATGCTATTAAATCGCCGTTATACCCTCAATGACAGCTTTTTAACAACAATTTGAATTCTGTTCAATTAAAGTTATCTAAATCACAACTATTTTTCCAAGTCATTTCATTATATGTCTTAATGATCAGAATATAATGACGCGCCATCATCCTACAAGGGATCACAGCAGGGGATGAATTTCTGAAGGGGTCTGGGGTGGTGGTCTGGTTGCGGTCTTCGACGGTCAGTCACTTGTGGTCGTGCATCCCCTACGTAATCCCCCGATGGGCGGGCACGCGCTAGCTCCGACAGATTGATGGATAAATAGATAGTCCAACGGATCGGCGCAAATAGGAGAATAAAAAAGTACCAACTACTGGAAGAGAAGATGAGAGTGACGACAAAAAAAAATTATCGTCCAGAGACTGTATAAAAAAATTGGGTACGGAGAAGTATCCATGAAGTTAACAAAAAAATAATATATGTGAAAAAAAAATGGCATCAGATTAATAGAAGGGGTGAAAACGCCGGGGATTTGATATTTATTATCGGGTACGAAAATTTTCTCTCTTTTTTTTTTCAGCCATAAAACCATTACGATTTTGAGGGAGATATGAAATGTAAAGTCTATCATGGATGGCTTTACTTCAGATTGAGGGTTGGAAATAAGGATGATGGGTTTTTTTTCCCTCGTGTGTGGGAGATCGAAAACATTTACGCTTGAGAAAAAATTTCCATAAATATAAATCATGCAGATAGAGTTAAATCTTTTTTACATAGTTGTTGACGTATTGATTTTGGTATATTTTCGAGTGAGTTAAATCCAATGCCTAAGTCCGTCGAACATTTTAAATTAAAAATAAATTCCAGCATTTTTTTCATAAATTTGGATTCTTTTGCAATGAATAGTGGGAAGTTTTTTCATGGATTTCAACAATCAATTTGCAATTGCACATGCAAATGATAACAAGAAAAGACACATCAATTATGATTCATTAATGTTTTAGCTAAAACTTTTCAAATGAATAAATTAATTAAATAAATTCTTGCTTTGATTAAGATAAATA
This sequence comes from Meteorus cinctellus, assembly GCA_030523045.1. Taxonomy (NCBI): domain Eukaryota; kingdom Metazoa; phylum Arthropoda; class Insecta; order Hymenoptera; family Braconidae; genus Meteorus; species Meteorus cinctellus. The sequence continues at coordinate 44,430 of JAPYZF010000222.1, read as the reverse complement.
TTTATTCTTGCCAAATAAATATTTATCAACAGTCAAGAAATAATTCTCTAACTAATAATAACATCTAAGTAAATAATTCATCAAATATTAACAAATCTATTTTTGTATATAAACTAACATATTTCTGTTGTCAAAAATTACCCTCTCTAAAAAATGATTTCTTTGTTAAGAAAAATCCATTAAAACATGTTCTCCAATAAATTATCTCTTAAATATTAAGAAATCTTATTAAATCTAAATAAATCCTTCTGTCAGTCTAGCTCAACTGAATAATATGCCCGTGCTATATATCCATTGATTTAATATAACAAAACAATTTATCTGGATCAATATTTATACGATTCAACATTGGGAAATAATCCAATTCATTTAATTTCATTACTATTGAAATAACCAAACATCAAAAAAATTTTTAACCAACTAAACAGAACTACGTCTAACCTAAATATTTTTCGGCACGACACATTACACACATAACACCCTTAAATTTTCATTGTGTAGCTAAACTGATAAATATACACATTGGCGCACAGCATAAAGTATACTCTTGCGGTAAGAGATAAAGAAATCGAATATAATGTTGGTTTGCTGACTTGAGAGAGATATTTTCTACATGTGGGAAGGGTTGACGAACAAACCGATACCACACGAATTTATATATATTTATATCGAGATTGTGAACGCTTGACCGAGTCTAAATAAGAAAGGTGGAAGCTGAGTGAAAATCGACAGAGCAATATAAAAATAGTAAAAGAAATAATAAAATAATAAAACTATAGTAAGAATTGAAAGGGAGACAAGAGAAGAGAGTGAGGTATTTTTGCACCCCAATAGATTTACCAACGAAAATTGTCTTTCTTCTCGTATCTCATTTTTGTTTCTTCTCGTCTTACCCTCAGTCCAAATCCTCCAATCAAAGCTGTCACTCTTTGTTCTTTGTATAGACTTGAGTCCGCTGAAAGTGTTTTGTAAATGGTATGTATGGGGTATGTATAGTAAAATCGAGCCGCACGACCCCTCGGTGTCACTTGCAGTCCAACTTGAGTTTTTCTTTTCTCATCTCATCTTGTATTTTGTTTGGTGTTTTTTCCGCTCTTCACTTTGCTGGAGAAATGATGTTATGGGTGACTCTATCGAAAGTGACTGTCTATTGTCTTTGTATCGTATTTCTTTCCATTCTTTTTCTCACTGTGTTGTATTTTGTAACGCAAATCTCAAGGGGATGGTTTGAAAGTAGATAGAAAAATATTTACTAGAAATATATCAATTATAAAGTTTCTTTAGTGGGACAAAAGTACAATGTAATGTTTGCATATTTTAAGATTATGTTGTTGTATGAAATAGTTAAAGTATTTGAGAGTAAATTTATTATAGAGGATTTATAAGATATCGTTTATCGTTGTAAAAGTAGAAAATGCAATAAAAAAAAATTGACTTTGGACGTTTACAAAGTATATCAAGTGGAATTGAAATGATAGAATTAAATCGTAAATTTATTAGAGAATATGCAAAATTGCAAATAATTTCTAAAAGTGAGTAGCAATAAATGTGATTTTTAATCAAATGTGTAACTATTATCAAATTATTTATTAATATTGTATTAATTTATCGCAAATTTTTTTTTTATTACATGCATGAATAATTGTCAACGTTAATTAATTTTAACTACTTTTCAAATTCACTTTGACATATTAAATTTGATTATATTTCCATGCATTATTCAGCTATTTTAGTATTATTTGTGCTGGAATTAATTTTTCATGTTGACGAAACAGTTTGTGTTATTGTTTATCTCGGATCCAATCTGAAAATAGAATTCTAATATAGATCCAAACAGAAAATTTATTTGTAGTTAGCAAGATATACTATTGATGAATAAATTCTACGTCTGCATGCAAATATAAATTTACGTCAAGTCCATAAATTTATACTTGGATAATATTTTTCAGGGTAAAATATCTGAGATTTCCAACATTAAACAAATATATTTGCATAAAATTGAATATTCAATACACAAAATTTAATTATAAAAATATGAAAAAGTTATTTCTCAAAAACATTTTGTAATTTTGTAATTTTATAAATAAATTAACCATTTCCTTAGTTTTTTTATATCATCTAAAAATTCTCCATCCTACTAAAATTGTTCTCTCAATTCACAATAACACTTCAACAAAATTCCAACATAGGTTAAATAAACATCACCCCTACAGAATAAATCATTAATCTCTCATCCCCCATCGCATTCAAATTCTTATATCTATCAATTGTTCGAGTTCAGTGAAGAGAAAGCAATGAGAACAATTTCCGGTATTAACCAAAATAATGAAGTGTATAGAGCGTCAGTGATTCTACACCACGAGATGTGCACTCGTGTGCAAACGTCTCCAATTCTTGGCCCATCCACCATCAGAACGCCCCTCTCACGCCATGGAATGCATTGGTATTATCCCTAGAAAGGCATCACGTACAGCAACAAGAACGGCCACATAGTCTTCATTTCAGTGGTTACGCTCGAGTTTAGGTCATCCAAGCGCACAAGACTTCTTCCCATCCGCTTTAAATCTATTGCTCCCATTCCCCTATTCTCATTTGATAGAAGACCAGAAGTGGAAGTGGAAAATGAGAGTGAGGCAGAGAGAATCTTTGTAATCCGTCCATGGCTCGACTTCTGGAGTGGCGAATCCGGAATTACTACAGGGCTTAGACCGCACGTGACGATCCAGTTGTCCAACTGTTCTATTCACCATCACTCTAGACTGCAACCCACTCACTATTTCCTCTTTATCTTGAATAAAATAACAGCAAATGTTTCGTCACAAATTTCGTGTACACAAATTATTTCTTGTTTCCAAGTGCGTCCAAGAGTTATTGCATCACAACTGTTGTCAATGTCAGCGAATGATTTCAACTTGACAACTGGCAAATGAAAAATCAAAAAAATATGAAATACTGCAAATGATTATCGGGATTGAGAATAAATCACCAGACATCGCAGCAATATTTTTCATTATTTCATAGTATTTTGCCGCACATGTTGGTGAAATAATGAAATGGAAAAAAACTTTTGTGACTGTACTTTTTTTTTTTACTGACATTTCCTCTACAGTTTTCTATACATGTACTTGATGTATATGTATATGCGCCACCAAACCACCCCTTTAATTTCGCAATATTCGATGCTGCAATAAATTTAGCGGTCAACTTTGTCAGTTAGTTGGTTGGAAATAAAAAGTTGATGTATTGCGCAAGCAAAGAGAAAATGCGAAAAAGTAGAGAATAAAAGAGTAAGAGGAGTTTGGGAGGATGGAGGAAAAAAAAAACGAGGGTGGTGGCGTAGAATCGATTTGAGGGTGCGCCAGGGTAAAAATGCCGCGAGCAAACTATACTTGCATATAGATATATGTTTAGGGATGTGAGTAAATACACAATGGAGAAATGGAAGAAAAAGAGAGAAGGGAAAACGCCAGGATAGAAAGGATAAAAGAATGGAAAGAAAATACGTGTATAAAGTCACATAAGAAAATATATATCGTGGTTATGCATATTATATATATTTTTTGTGTGTATGCAATATACATGTGTACCATTGTGCAGTGCTTAGTGATATTTGTGGATACACGTCGTGAAATATTACATGAAAAACATTGCCAGCGACATTTATGGTGAAGTCCAGAAAACTTTGTGCTTTTTTTGTATACCTGGATATACTTATTGTGGTGTCATAAAAATCTACTGTGACATTAGTTCTCTCAGTGTCGTAAAAAATTCATAGACATAAAAAACAACACGATTTTATATGTACCGTGTACGGCACACATACAGAAAATATGAAAAAATAAACAAAAGAATTGTTGTTTGTTTGTTAGAAGAAAATATTTCTGGTGCATTTGAAAGTGAATTGAAAGTTGTGGATTCATTTTTCTGTTATTTAACTTTGTTCGATTGAATTATTTAAATAAATCTTGTGATACTTGTAGAGAGGATGAAAAGTTTAGTAGGACGAAGGGCAATGTGAAAAACTGTATTGAATTTGTTTCTTTGGATTTGTAAAATTTACAGACAAAATTCTGTGATAGAATCTTGGTGAATAATTAAACTCAATTTTTCAGGGCGGCCTTCTGTTGATATCAGCCAATATAATTTTGCTCATTTTTTATTTCCCCATCACTATAAAGACTGTTCTCTTCATTACAAAGAAGGAGAAAATTTTTTTTACAATAATTTGCCTGAAAAAAATTGATGATATCATCAACCTTTTTTTAATATTCATTTCTTCTTTTCGTAGGAATTGTAAGTCAACAGCTAACAGAATGAATGGGGATGTGAAAAAAAAACTTTCTATTTCCTCATCAATAAAACAGAGAGCTCTCGTTCTGAGGATCCCCATTAAGCCCTGACAGTGCAGTGTCATAAAAGTAGCATCATTTTATGATAATTACTCCTTCTCTTGTATACAAAAAACTCATTTTTCTCAACCACTTCCAAAGCTATTCCACTATTTATTCATACATATTCAAATCATTATTTGTACATTCTATAACTAATTGAAAAGAATTGTAGCAATTACTACTATGAAAAATATCACAAACATAACTTATACCACTTTCATTTGTCACCGAATAATAATTTACAATTCATGATTTAATCACACTGAATATTTCACACTCAACTAAACAATATCTCAGTAACAAATAATCGCACAGAGTTCATCATATCCTTTCTCACATTTTCACTTCTCCTTTATTATCTTCATTTAATTATTTTCCAACAATAAAAACTTCTTGCAGAAGCAACAACAAAAGATTATCTAATATTCCAAACAAACCAAATCATCATCAATAAATTGAATTCTCCACGAAAAATAGTTTCAAAATTACCAAGTTTTTTCTTAGTTTATCAAAAGCTCATCCAATATCAATTCAGATTCTTTTGTACATTCACTTCACTTCTGGGAATTACTTGGAGATTGTCTGTGTATTGAAGTCTACAAGTGATTTTGAATAAGAAACTGCATCACCGATGAAGAAAGATGATGACAAAGGAAGTTGTAAGTGTATATGAGAACATAATTCATGTCTTGGAATTTGTACTCTACATTTCAAACAAGTTAGAAAAGAAAGATTGGACAAAAGCGCACAAGAGCAATGAGCATTATGGAAAGAAGAACAGAGTCGTTGTATAAATTCACTGGGAAAACTAACGTGCTCACATAAATTTCAGACGATGGGATTTCACTCGCATTCGAGTGTTAGAGAGAAATATGAACGTGCAACTAGTTCGATGGAAAAAGTCGCGAAAGCACGTGACATACTCCCCAAGTGTCATCACATCTTTTTCAGCTTTTCTTTATATCGATTTATTTTTTGATCCAGTATTTGACAGTTCTGTTTGGTAGATTTATCAATTTTTGACACTTTATTTACTATCTTTCGTGATTTTTAGATTATTTTGTTTTGGTACGTTCATATTCATGATGCTGATCGACATTGATATCTATACAATTCGTTAAACTCAATTGGAATAGTCTCAATCAGAACACTGAAAATTTTAATTATAATTTTCATATTTTGTTGAACTTTTCAGGGGAGACAATATCGAGAGGAATTTTTTTACGGTGAATTTCCCATTGGGATTGAAATACGATGAAGTATTTTCTATTACATTTTTTTGAGAAAGTTTTCAAATATTCATTTCTACATTTTTTACCAACACTTTTAATGGATTTATTTGGATTTAACTTTAACTGAACAAAAAAATAAAAATTTGAAATTAATAATTCAATATTAATTCTATCGTGTGGAAAAATGAATGAATGTTAGTTATAAATTTTTATAAAACTCTCGAACATGAGAAATGTTTCATTGCACGAATTTCTGTTATCCAATGACTGCATTGACTGAATTCAGCTTGTCACATAGTCTGATCAAAAGTTAGAGTCGTTGTACACACACTTCGAATCGGATTGAAACTTCACTGATCTGAAATCCGGAAGCTCAATTGAATTCATTAATTCAAAAGCTCGTGTGCATACATGCAAAGAGGGTAAAATTTATTCAGACAAAGAGAAAATATCTGAATTTGATTTCCAACAAAACAAATATATGGATTAGTTAAAATGTAGTATTCTCTCGTAGAAATACGCCGAATTAATTGGAGAGAAAAACATTCACTGAAACATATTGAATCATACGAAAATAGTATTACAACTTTCTCAAATACAGTTTAATTAGAGATATTGATGAAGTTGAGATTCAACAAAAATAATAATGAACACAAAATTAAATTTATAAAAATCGTGTGAATTTTGATAATTGATAACTTGTAAAACAGATTGAACTGTTCAATGAAGAGGATAGAAGTATCCATTCTGATTTTTTGGTAAATCACACACCACTATGGACACGTTTTTCTACCAAAAAATGTTCACTTCGTGACATATCCTGGAAAAAATAAGGGAAGATAAATCTATTCGTCGTACTAAAAGATTCTTGAAAACAGTCACCGTCAATCGTTCTATAGAACAAGAGCAAAGTCATGAAATACTTTCGAACATAAAACATTGAAAAACACTGAAAAATATGCGTATAACAAAGGATAAAAGTAAGAATTTTTTTATTATACCACGATAGTAACTGAATATTTTATTATCATATAAATATTTAATTCATTATAATGATGGTGGAAAATATTCGCAAAGATGCGGTGAATTTAAAAAATATCATAATAAAAATTCCTACGGCGAATTGAAGTCAAAATAAACTTCACAAAATAAAATTCACTACTCCACAGTTTTGGTGTACAATCTTTATTAAAAGATCGCACAATTATTAGCGATTAATTCCCGTACGTTTGAGAATTTTCCAAATTTTCTTTTCCCATCCAAAAAATTCGCAAATGAAACATCAAAAAAATTCTCTCCCATATCATTCAACAAATATGCAATGTGAATAACTAATATCAGTCCCAAACCTGCATAGAATCTTGAAGCAATAGAAAAAGGATAATTGAAATAATTCTCATAATGCATCAATGAAACTTATACAATTCGAGGTGGTCCTATTATACAAACAATTCAATTAACAGTATTAAAACAGACCAAAATCAATAATACCTTCCTATCATGGCTGGTGATCAACATCATAGATTCCAGAGTTTAATTGGACATTGCACAGTACTATTATAGGGTTGGTATGAAAGGATAAGAGAGAGAGTGAGTGAGAATGAGAAAACAGAAGAGAGAACAAACCAGGTGAGAGTAGACGCCTGCGCTGTAATTTCGTTGCTAGGTCAACGACGAATGAAATCTGCATTTAGCAATTCCCGGGAATATTGAATGAATTATTCATTGTATATGAGAATATATTTGAAACTATGTTACCAATCACTTTCAACGTTTGAATCAATCCAATTTATCCATGTTAAATTTATAATCGTAATGTAATACTAATGAATTATCTACTTTTCAGAATGAAGAAGATTAATATATAATTGAGAGGGACTGGTAAATAGAAAGTAAATTGCAAGAATTTAAATCCTTGATAAGCCTCAAACTAGAACAAAATTGGATTAATTATTATCTGAATATGAAGAATGTTTCATTGATGAATTGAAATACGTTTTATTTATAAATAATCATTTCATTATATTCCTATTAAACGTGAATTGAGAATATGAAAAGACCCTGGTAGATATTCTGTTTCCGGTGATGTGACAAAAATATTTTTATAAAATCAAATAAATTAGATTGTCACTCTTCCTTGTTAATGTTTTGTTAAATAATTCGTTGCTAATTTGTATTGTTATATAGTTGGAATAATAATGATGATGTGTTTGATGGTAGATGAGAGAGCAGGAGGTGTAAATGAGGTGAGTGAGGGGATGGAACAATTTCAATGATTGGCCACAGTGTGACAATGATCAATTGATGTGGCAATGGGGTTGATGACATCTATTTCAAAAGGAGGCGTGGAAATTTTGTATTGTTTTATATTTGAAACAATTCTTAATGACATGTTCAATAACAGATCACATTATTTTGGAATTTTAATGAAAACTACATTTTTCCATATACTTTTGGGATAAAATTTACTTAACAAAACTTCGAACAAGGTTTGAGGAGGGTATAACCGATATCGCCATGAGCGTTTTTGTGAGAAAGTGGAAGAGAAGCAAGGAAACATTGCTTGCATTTATATTTCTTGAAACTTTGTTCGAAAACTGATCATTCTTTTGAAGAAATACAACGATGTTTATCAGAGTTTTTTTCATACAATTTTTTCCTTTGAACAAATTGTTTTATCATCAAATGTTTCCATATCAAACCATTATCATCTCTATTTTATCTTTCAGGATTAAAATTCTATCTATTGCTGACATATTTTGTCATTGCATCTAAATTGAAATCAATAATCGATTGTTTTACCATCCAACGAAACCAATTCATTTTTAATTAGTAATAAAAGACTGCTCTACAAAGAGAAAATATTTTGCATTAATTATTCCATAATTATTTTATAAAAAGCTGTAACAAAATTTTGTAACGTTCATTGTTCTCAATTTATTCCTGTTAATCCGCCACAAAAACTTCGCTCTAAAGTTCCGTTTGAAGTTCGACGTCAACTTTTACATAGTCCATGTCATAAATAAATTGATAATTAAAATAAGTCTGCTATATTTTTTGTGATTTTAATGGAAAGTTTCAGATGTGAATGTTCAAAAATGCTACAGAGGATGAATTTAATAGAAAAATCCCCTCTTTTTACCCTGCTCAATGTTATCCTTTAATTTATCAGCAGTCCCATCTCTCTTTTTTGCCACTCCTTTTTCCTTTAGTTCCTGATGATCCTCAATCAGGGGATGATTGTGTCTGTAGTGGAAGTCATTATAGACTAGAATAGTTTTTTTTATGTCTTTCCGATTTGAGTTTCATTTTTTTTTCTTCTTTCAACTTTTTTTTTTTGGTAATTTGTTTCATAGTTTTCTTGGAACATGTTCGAATAGTATGGCCGAAAGAAGAGCACGTCTCACGGTTACGACCTCATTCACAGTGTACAGTATAGTTATATAAAATCTTTAATGGCGCTTGAAACACCTTCTCACAGACATTTTTCAGAATTATTGCAATTATTTCATGTAATTAATTGCCCTCGTTGCAAGATATTATGTATTTTATGACGTACTAGTTTTGTTCTTCAGTGTGAATGCTTTGACTTGAAACATCCGAAAAAAGCGCTGTCCATTTATTTATTTTTTTTTCTGACGAAATTTAGTAGTTGAAATGGTTCGTGTAAATCATTTTATATTTTATTCAAATACTGGGAAGAAAAAAACAAATTAAAGTGTTTCAAAATCTTTCTCTCATTTTAATTAAGATTGGTATTAATTAATAAAGATGCAAAAATTTTGTTATTCGGAGAGTTGTGTTTGAAAAAAAAAAAAAAAATGGTGATGGTATTAAGAATATAAACAGAAAGTAAATTATTTTAAGATTACCACAGTGAAATATTTATATTGCATTTTTTTTTCAGAATTATATTGGAAACTTCCCAGAGATTTTTGTAAATATTTTCACTAATGTTTATAACACACACAGAAATGTCTAATAATAAATGTTAATTTGAAATGTCTCAACGTGAAACAATTTTTTGAAGTAGTAAAATTTATTTGTAGACTGAAAACTGGCATTGCATTTAGTATAATTTTCGTTATATTTTATTTTTCAATAGTGCTAAATTCAATCAAACAATTTTACAGCTTCACTCCAACACGACTGTTCTCCAAACCCTTCACAACTTCACTATCACATGAACGGAAGAGTAGAATGAAGTGTGTAAAAGGGAGGAAGAGAGTGAGGGCGCGCACTCCGGAAGTTTGCACTTCGTATTAGAAGGGTGGAAAAGCAAATAGATGGTCGTTTCCCCGTTAACATCGACCCCATTTAATTAATTAAGGACGCAATTGATACATTGAGTAAGCTCGAGATGTTATACTAACGCAAAGAAAGCGGCTGAAAAATTGCAAGAAAAACTTCTGGAATTAATCAACAAAGTGAAACGTTGTTTCAATGTTTTTTACATTCGACTGTGCATCACTTCAGTTTTAAATGAACTGCAAACTTTGTTATTTTCTACTTTGAATTATTTCAATCAGTTTTTACTTAATTTCAATTTGCGTCCAATTTTATAATGTTTAATTAAAAATACAAATTTTTGACGATCAAAGTTATTTTTAAAAAATGTTGTAGATCGTTTTGAGATATCAATCACAAATAAAACTCTTCAATTTGATCGTGTCTGCAATTTCAAATAAAATGAAATCAGTAAACTTAAATACACAAAAGGTGGAATTAAATTATCTCACAAAAGGTTATTATTATTTTTTTTTCATTCACTAAGAACTTGGCCCTTTTATATGAATTAAATGAATCACCATGAAGTAATTAATCATTTTAGAAATAACGAGAATGAGTATTATTAATATCTCAATTTAATTTTTTCTTTTTAAATTTTGTTAAACTGTGCAAAAGGGGAAGATAAAAATACAGAATGGAACTGAAGAATACATGAGAAGAGAATTATTATTCTCAAGTTGTCTCTGTCATAAAAACTGACAATTATTACAGAAAAAAAGAAAAAAAAAATTACTGCTTGTTATTTTTTATTTTCCATTTTCTTCTTTTTATTTGTGACAAAGTCGTGATATAAATAAGGGATGAGTGTAGACAGAAAAGGGAGTGTGACGATGTCACACGGGCATGAATTCGACAGTGGCTTGTCAAAGCACTCTCACCCTTCGTGACTCGCCAAGGACATATTTTTCTGCGATTTATCATTCAACGTCGTCAAGTTTCAATTCCCCATTCGCACATCCATTGCGTCACTGAATAAAAATATCCTCTTTTCACTCATACAATCTACTGTGAAATTTTATCTTCTCTAACTTTATTCTCAAGTGAGAATTTATACTAATTGATAATAGAATGCGAATGAAAGGCAGGGAAAAAAATTGATTCGATAGATTATATTTTATTGGATATAGCACGGGGGTAGATGAAATAAGGGGCGAATAAGGGATTGGAAATTGGCAAATTAACTCGACAAAATATAACGTGAATTTGTCTGACACTTTTTTTTTTACACTTCTACTTCGTACCGCGTTCTTCTTATATATACTTTTTTTATCCGTCTCGCTAGTTAAAACTTTTTTCGAGGGGATGTGGAAATAGCTCAAGGTGTATAAAACTGTGAAAGAAGTAATAATGTAGTGATGTTCAACATCGATCGTAATTTACAAATTATATGGAGTAATAAAGTGAGTTATGACTTATAAATATCTATCTGTAAAACTAAAAATAACTGTCGTAATTAAAATTCATTGCATTCAAAATTGTTATTCGAAGAAATTAAATGTAAAATAATGTTCTGAATAAAGTTGTTGATTAAAAGACTAATTTTATTGTAAATTAAGTTACAAAGTAAGAATTATGTAAATTTCAACTTTGTAAAAACGAATTTGGACACAGAGAGTGGATAGATAAAACACAAATATCAATTTCCTGAATTACAAAAATGAATTTCTTGAATAAAAATACAATTCTAAGAAATTTTTTATTCAACAATATTATTTTGGTTCTGAATCTGTTCAATTAGTACCAAGTAAACGAAAGAAATTAATCAACTGAGACAAATAATATGAATCGCAACAAAAACTATGAACAAAATTAATGCATTTTTTTTTTTTTTCCTTCTAAATTTTTCCAACTTCTTCTTTCATTCCTGTGTCCATTGTCCTCTCAGTCTCTGAACAAAATCTTTATTTCAGTTTCAAGTTCTAAACAATCCAATTTACAATTTTCACATGTTAATTGTTTCTAATATTTTCTAACACTTAAATAAATCAGCATAGCTGAAATGTCTATAAAAAATTGTACTGTACTGTAAAATAATTCAATATTTTTTTCAATGCAATTCCTCTCACAATATTTAACCAACACTCAGTGTTGTATAGGCATAATTTCCACGGATGAATAATTAATTGTTCAATATCAGAAACTGTAGCATAGACTCGTGCACACAGTGGGAAATATAAATACATGAAACATATTGATGTTATCAAGAGCTGTCACTAATTAAATATTCATGATCGTCATTATCTACTGCCACGAATTTTTCCACTTATTAATTATGCCAATACCATTATTGCAACTATCAGAGCCAATAATTATCATCAGAGTAAATACTTAACGATCAATATTCAGAATTTTATTTTCCCTTTGTGAATTATTGTGGACACAATAAATTGAATTTTTAGAATTTACTTTTACTGATTGGCTATTTCTTCATTAAATCCACACAAATTATTAATCAGTACACTCTATAAATATGTATAAATATAATTAAAATAATTTCTGATTTATGAGTTCAATAAAATAAATATTTCATATTTTATATAACACTCGTTCACTTCTTTTATGTTCCAGAATGTAAATTACTACCACAAAGTACAACCCATGTAATCATAAGAAGAAATGTTTGAACAAAAGATAATAAAAATAAGAGAATAGACATAATAATAGAAAACAAAAAACAGAAATAAAATGAAATGCAAGATCCAATCAGTTGCCATAAACAAGCAATAATGAAACTGTTAACGTTTACCCTTGGAGAGTTTAAGAAAGGCTTATAAAGGCAATTTCAGTTATTGACATGAGGATCAGTCAATTATTCTTCCTCTTCCATCTAAAAATCTTTCACTAGATTTTTACCCCATACAAAAATCCACTCGAGCTTTCTGTTGATTCAAAATACTGCCAGACTATTCGTGAGATGATTTGAAAAATAATAATAAATTGGAGTTTCATCCCTTGAGTTTGTGGGGAATGGATTGACGTACAGGGGAGTGGATAATAATATGACGATGGAAAATTGTAAGTGTTGAGGAGTCGACCGTAAAATTGAAAATGTGTGTAATAATGGCGCAACGATGAGATAAAATGAATAGAAGTAAAGAAAAGACGGGAAGTGTGAAAATATAATGCAAGTGAAAATAAATAAAAAAAAAGAGAGAATTTTCAATTTGTAAAATGGAACAGTTGCATTGAGTTATTGAAATGACACTTGAAAGAATAATCGTGAAATTTACGAGCAGAGCAGTGGTTGGAAATTATTCAAATGAATCAGTTTAAATTCTCATTCGACGTGAGCAACCCTTAATCATTCAGTCGCAAATACATGAATATATAATAATGAATGGAAAAGCAACAAAATGACATCTGAATCATAAAATTGAATTTTCATAAATTATATTTAAAGTAAAAATAATAAAACTTTCAATACGAATGGAATAAAAAAATCAAAACCATTATGGAGAGCATTTATCACATTTACTTTCACTTAAAGTGAATAAATCATTGACATGTCAGACCAAATTATAGATTATAAAAGAGAACAATTTACATTAACAATTGTGTGAATAACAAAATTTATTATTTATCAACTTTTATATACATCATCTCTATAAATATGTGCATAAAATTATGATGTTTTGTAGAATTGAGAGGATCTGAGATTAAATATGAAAATGTCAGATAGTGAAATGAAAAAAAAAAGAAAAAATAAATTTCTAAATTCCAAGAGCAACATTAGAATATTCTCAACAACTTGGGTCGTTACAGAATGTAATCAGTGTTCATGCAAAACCCTATTCACTATAACCAACCCCCTTGTACAAAAACATCCAGAGAATTTTTAAATTACAAATTTTACGTCACATCATTTGAATACAAACAACGAAAAAGAAGAAAAAGAATAGAAGAAAATATAACATTTTTATATTTCAATAAATCAAATTACACATGTATGAATATGTAAACATTTTTCATCCCTTTATCACTCACATTTTCACGCTCAACTACCTTCCGAAAACATGAAAATATACGTTAATTGTTTTCTCACCTCTCCATAATTGCATATACGAAAAGAGTCCACCTCTAATATCATAACTGAGGTTCCACCAACCCCTTCACAAAACTTTTCCCTACTCATAAATATAAATTAATAACTTGTTACAAATGCAATTTCAACCCCTTAATAAAACAGAATTTATGCAGGAAAAAAAAGAAAGAATGAAATGAATACAAAAATTAAAAAATAATAACAAAAACCTGAATAATAAATAAAATCAAAGTGAAAAACAATTTTCTATATTTTTTTTTCTTTGATTAAATTTCATATTAAACAACTCAATTGCATGGAGAGTGTCAAGAACTCGTTTATATACTATTGTGGCTTAATCGACAAGAAAACGAGGTCGATTGCCAGAGGGATGGTTTATATTCTAACAAAGGAAATGCGAGTTGAAAGTGGACTTGGAATATATTCGAATGGATTTATTTAAAGGAGAATAAGGATAGATAGATGTGATAGGTATATGCAGATGGAGATAAAATCGTGGTTGAAACGAGCAAGTGAGATAGAATATTATGAAAATAAATATATATATATGCATATGAAGTTGTTGAAGTAGAAAAAGAGAATCAGAGTTGGGTTAGAGGAAATGGAGGACTCGCTAGAGCATCCCCTTGGTAATCGAATGATATTCAAATTTAAATGCTTGCCGCAATAAAGTGTTTAAGACTTTAAAACTTTGACTTTCAAAGTAGCTCTCTCTCTCTATCCAACGTGAAATGAAACGAAGTGAGGAGAGAAAATGAGTTAGATGAATGGAGCACAGTTATGATAAAAGTAAGATATGAGAAAATAGAACAGTGAAAAAGAATTAAGTGTAAATCCTCAAGTAAAAAAGAATAAATTTCGTATCATCAATTTACCATAAAATCATATGAAAAAATTGGGAGGAAATAAAATGTCTGTGCTCACAATCAGATTTGATTGTGATAATTTAAGAGAAAATGATATCTAAATGTGTTGGTCATGATGGTAGAGGAAAATTAATAAAAACATGGAGGATGTATTGTTCAAGCGTCACAAATTGACATTTCGAATGAATAAAAATAAACAACAAATTTATTTTTTCAGCATGCGAAAATCCGTATTGAAAGTAACTTTATACAAAAAGATATTTTTTTTTAATATCATCATACACACCTGAAGCATTTCATGACCTAATCGAATCAATTGAATGGCAAAATAATTCTCTGAATACATATTTGTTTTCTATTTTTCTGTTTATTTTGTTTGTTTTTTGTTTGTTATTTTATTTTTTTTTTTTGTTTCGTTATTGCGATTGTCCATTCTGTTCTATTGTTCTAAATCGATCTCCAATGTTCATTTACGACACACCGCACACGAGAATCAATTCATACAAAAACACAATTTGTTATCCCACATTAATCCTCCATTTTATTACCGAATTTTTCCAAAACAACCAGAAATAGTTACAGCATCCCAACTAATTTAATCTCCAAAATAATAACAAGCAAAATCGTAACAAATGTTGTGTCCAATCATAAAAAAAACAAAAATAAACAACAACAAAATAAATATACCGAAAAACAAAAATATTAAAAAATAAAACTAATATAAATAAGAACGAAATTGTAAAATTTTATGTGGATTCATTGCTCATGTAAAACCATAACACTCCCTCATGAATATATTTATCCTATACACGTGTCAATAATTACCCCCACGCCACCCTTATATTGGTATTGTTGTGAACATGCCTGGTCGCTACGGGTTGTTGGGGGTTTCAACAGATGAGAATAGTTTTACTGATGATGTTCACTGCATTCTGGGGTTGGCTTTTCCGCGTGCATAGTTCTCCTATCGACAGACACTGTCAGTCATGTCATATCATCCCTCTTGCACCCTTCTAGCGATAGGGGGATTCAGAGCAATGGTGCTGATACAGGCACGATCGGCGGTCAGGCGATATATGGGGTGGGTTTTGTATCGACATGTTTCGGATATACTGGGTAAAGGATATCCGAATATTCCTCAACCAAACGTCACATCAAACCCATGTCTGTTTTGTATAGTCAAGTCTTTCACAATGCAGACCGCATGGTCTGTTTATGGTATTCTAATTCGAGCCTGTTTTTAACAAAATTAACATTCCTAGATAATTTATAAACGCTGAATTAATAATTATGAATTAGAAGTTAATTTAAAATGTTATTTGTTTTGAAATTAAATTGGTGATCTGATTGAAGAGTTTTATTGTCATTAACCAATTTTATGAGCTGAAGAATATCATTAGATTAAGACATTCTTAAGAATCTATTCGTGATGTGTCAATTATGTTAATTTTGTGCTTGTGCATTTTAAAAATAACGAATGGAATCTCTCTACCTTTTTGTAAGGGTATTTGTATAAAGTTTGAAGTGAACAGTTATGTGACATTGCATGAATGAAAACAATACGTGACGGGTTTTTCCTGTTCCCGCAGGTTTTGATACTATTTTCGAATGACCAGCATTCCCTGGTGTAATTTTGAAGGGTTTACAGAAGTCTTATAAGTACTGAAGACAATGCAACTAGACTAGCAGATATGATCCAATCAAACATCAAACCAATTCCATGCATGCACGTAGATCATGAATGAAACCAGAATTCATGACTTTGCTGTTTGGTGATGTCTTTAATCAAGTCTGGTCCAATTGTTGTTGTCATTGAGAATACCAGAAAAAAAAATGATTTTTTGGAATAGATAAGACTTTGAGCTCTTTAGATGTTATCAGAATGAGACACTGAGGAGTTTATTAGAAAAAAAATTGATTGACACAACCAAAGGATTGAATTGTTCAGCATTGGACCCAGTTCCTAATTAAGATATTCATTATTGCTCTATCCCTCCTTAATATTTTCTAATTCAGACCAAAAATTGTTCTTAATGTTCTTAAATTCAACAAATGATAAAAGAAGATCACTTAGATCACTTTGTAGTTCTTATTTTTCATATTGGAAACTGTCAGTAGAGTAATCGAAAATATTCACTTTGATCCTTTAGATAGAATTTGGAAAATATTGTGAACTTGATGGAATTATGTTCTACAATACTTTTCAAATATTGGTTTGATGAAAATGATATTTTGTGATATTACTTTTTCAATTGTGGAAAAATTGAATCCAGTGGATATCATCATTTATTCTGAAGTAGATCGCTTGTTATATTATAGCTTTTGAACTATAAAGAAGTAAAGTAGTATTATGATTACAAGTAACAGCCTGCGTTTGAATTTTCCATCAATGTTTATAACCTGTACCATAAAATTATAAAATGTTCATGTTATATAAAGACGATAAAACTTGACTATTCATAAAATCTTATTCATTATTATGGAAAACGTCACAGCAACTTGAGTTTATTATTTTTGTGTAAGATGAATATGTATGGGAAGTGAAAATGGGAACAACGACTCGTCAACGCTTTCATGCTATTATAACGAAACAGGTCATCCATTTAACTAGACAAAACGTTTTCACTGCAGCTCAACTTTTGTCGATTCTTTTGTTTTTAGGACTTCCAGTCTACTGCCAGTTATTTTAGAATTATCATAATTCGATTTTGACATTGAAGTGATGACTGTAAATTATTCTTTATTTCAAATTGTGAATTTTTTAAGAGATAGATAATACAATGGAAACTTTATCAACAAATTAATTTATGAGTTATAGAATAATATTCATATAAGAAAAATATTCTACTTCTCATATTCATTTTTCCATTTTTATTCTTTCGACAAAGTTAAAATCATTGAATATTAAATTTTCTTTTTTATTTCTGATGAAATGAACAGAAAATTGGCTGCTCTGGTTCATTCATGCACAAACTATGAAGCATTGAAAGAAAATTAAACTATCTTGAATTTTCTTCAATGGATTCATTGAAACCAAATGAATCCCCATTGGGAATATCACAATTGAGATAGCAACTGTATTTCTCAATTATTCAATCGTCTAGCAATGCTATCAATAGTTTCCAAAGGTATTTTAGTCTACGAGTTCCTTATTCAAATTCTGAATATTCAAAACAATGTCGAATTTAATTTAATCCATGTTCCTTCTCTCTACTTTACAATCTATCATCGTTGATTCTGTGTTTTCCATTTCAACGCCTGAAAACATTAAATTCCAGATTGGATATGCATGAATTCATTCAGAACGATTATACATGAAAGTGTTCTGTATATGATTAATTATAATGGATGAATGAATATTTATTTATGACACAATTTTACCTCTGGTTATTTAATATCACACAAACTATCTAAAATGAAATTAATTTCATTACATTTCAACTAATCAATCAAATAAATTCAATTCTATCAATATAATTTTCATCTGTTAAACCATTTTATCAATCAACATGAACATCATCAACAACAATTAAGATCATAGAATCACAACAACTCTGTTTATATAATTAAAAATAAACTTTATTGTAATACGTTGCTACCATTTTATCTCCAAATAATATTTATCTCCAGACTTTTGATGAGGAATAGAAAAGGGATGAAAGGAAACAGCAGAGAAAAGATATAACGTTTTAAAGCAACAGCAGATGGTTGCATACATAGTTAAGAAAATCAGTTGGGTGGATAATACTTGTTAATAAAATTATATCTTGAAGCTGTTCATAAATATGAATAACTAACGCAGTGAAAGCTCGGTACCCTTTTGTGTCACTGTAGATGGTGTTGGACGAACTGGAAAAGCTTCTTGTTTGTAATTACAGTATAGATCTAACAACTTGGAAGGTGAATCGAGTTCAACTACTGTTGTATGCTGTTACTGCTGCTACTGCTGTTACTGTTGCTGGTGTTACTCGAAGGCATTATCCCTGAAACATCTTCGTCTTGAACTTCTGGCAACTAACAATACTGAACTATGTGAGAGGTCGAGATCTAATGGTTGAGTGGACACCAGTGCATCGTCAAAAATAATTTATGGATTTTTAACGTCAAGAAAAAATTTTTCTTAATGGTGTACACAACACCAAGTGGACGATTGTTTTGGTGAATTTGTTTATTCTGGTAAGTTGATGATGTTATTTGATTATATGATATACTTTATGTGTGGGTGAAGCTCATGTAGAATTGGAAGAATTAATTGATGTCTGATGAACAATTATTTTAAACGCAGCTCAAAATGGAAATTGTTATTGATGATTTAATTTTGTTGTTAATCAATTTATCTCAACTGTAATTGCTCATATTAAAATTTACAATTAATTTATTCTTTTACACGATAATAATGATAATTAATTAATCTACATTTTGTAGTGTTTTCGATTAATTAACTTTGTAAATGTGATATAAAAACTCATTTGTTGTCTAAGCTCTGTAGCACAAACAGGAAAAGACAACACTGATGCATAAATTAAGCGAGACGACTACGAAATTCACTAAAAATTTGGTTCATTGAATATTGATCGATTAATGTTTTTTGCGGATTAAACTGAACATCAGATATTAATTTAAAATATATTCAATTAATATTTGCAAATACTTCAGCAATATTTTTATAACGTGATCATTCGTGATAGTATATAAATGAGATTTTTTTTCGTTGATATTCATATCAAACTTTTTTTTCCGTAGAACTTCACGTTGATAATTTCACTGACTTTGAGCTAAATAGAAAGTCATCATTATAATTGCTCAACATTGCTGCTGTGTATGACGCTCTTAAATGATAAACGACTCATAAAAATATTGCAAGAGAAAATTTTTTTTTAATCCGAAATGAATAATGATTTTTTGTGAGTGAAAGAGCTTTTTTTTTACCCTTCTGAATATAAAGTGCATACGCAACTTGAAACTTGAGAAATCTAAAGCACAGCTTTTTGTTTTTTTTCTTTTTTCAATTTCCAATGGTTGGTGCAATGTCGTACAGCGTCTACACATAACTACTACAGCCCCTGCAAATTCACAGGCGACACAAGAGGGTGTAAACGCAAAACACCCTTCGTCTGTACATATATACATAGTTTCACTTATACAAATATTCAGGTATATCTGTGTATGATGAGGATGGTGAAATGGTGGCGGTGGCGGTAAATGACACGTCGTTAGCGTTGCCATTGGTATGGTGAGAGAGAATTGTTGAATACAGAGGGTGAAATGTTGCTATAATTAAAGAAGAAATAAATAGTAGAATAAAATTTATATATTTTTAAAACTGTGGAGAAATTTTGTGGAGTTTGTTGATAATTTGTCGACGAGGTCAACAATTATTTTATAAAGTGAACTACCAAAAAGCTCAAATGTTAGGTGAAATGAATTTGTTATTTTCTTTTTTATTTAAGTTTATTTCAGTTTTGTTTTTTTTATTTCTTTCTTTTTACTTTTGTTTTTTTTCAACATTATGAACATTTTCTTGGCGCCCGCACACTGGGGAAAAGTCTAACGACTTTCTTAACGATCTCCTTTGCGCTTGCAGTTCAGAATTCAACATTTACATTCTCTACTTCTGCTATCTAACACTTCAGCCAAGAATGTTTGACGCCCTGCCATATTGGAACTTCCCAATTTACTATCATTTGTCTTTGTCTCTGTCTCACTGTTTGAATATTTTTCTTAGCTTTATAAAGTCAGTTAAAAATTGTTTTAAATAACAATATTGATTCCACATTATTTGTTTAATTTATAAAATCATTTTGAACAATTTTATAATTGTGAGTTATGAGGTTATGTTTGTGTCAAATATATTTTTTTATTTGACTTCCATTGATAATCTCAAGTGAATAATTTAAACAATAATATTTCTTTTGTTTATCAATTATTGAATATCAGACTCATCATAAATATTTAATATAAAATGTTAAAATTTTATTCAGATATTAAATTTATCGATTTCGTGTTCCTTCATAAACATAAATTTTCCAAACAATTTATATCATTCGATGCACCTGAGGCGAACGTTACCAACCGATGCTTATCATTAATATTGATTAAAGGTTTTTTAAGAATACTCAACAATATCAAGTGCATCGTCATACAGTGGATGAATACCAGCAAAAATATTCTCTCTAATTTTCCTAAAGAAGAGAAAATATTTAAACATTTCATCATGCCAGAAGTAGAACTCATTGTGGAAATAATTTGATAGCGTTCAATATCTATTGGAAATTTCCTTCAAGTTAATTAGGAGTTGATACAGACGAGAATTTATGTCTACATTCAACTAAGATCAACGATTGAATGCATTTATGTTTGTACTAGAAATTCACAAAGAGAAATTTGTTACGAGACAATTGATTGATTAATTAATTGCAACTGTAAAAAATTGTGATGCATATAATCATGCTTGTTTATAAGAAATTTTTCTTCTTATTCTTTTCAAAGTTCGGTCGATTATATAAATCACATAAAAGTGAAAATAATTGGAGCTGAAAAATTGTAATATTTAAATGGAAACTGACGATTAGATCTATTCAATTCGTTGAATTCGTGAAGAAATAGCAAAAGAAAAAAAAAATTTCCACCGTTTTATCCAAGTGGGATTTTCTTTCCTTATTTTATTTTCATGCTGTCTCTTTTTCCACTGCTATTTTTCCCCACTGATCAATTAATTATAGTGAAATAATATCACATTTCATCAAAGCAGAAGCAGCCCAAACAAAATGAACAAGAAAATTCACAGCATCAATTAATTTTTTACCCAAATATTTACATCAATATCTATTATGATAATATTTCACAATAATTTATAATAATAAAAAATAAACTTGTAGATTATTATTAATTATGAATATAATATGAATATTGGAATTTTTGTTTGTGTGCGCGTTCAAAGAAACAGATGAGAAAATTCCAAAGGGATAAATTCATTCGAGGAAATGAAATTCATGAAGATTATTTCAAAAAATAAATTTCTCTTGTGAAAAATTGATAAGGAATATTATTCAGTACTTTGTAAAATATATTCTGCACTTTGTACTCGAGTACTCATCATCAAAAGAATCTTTTCAAATGTAAAATTATTAACCAGAAAAATTCGTTGTCGCAATATAAAAAATATAAATAGTTCAATTTACTTTACACTGCATTAATTTTTTTATTTTTATAAGTCCATTGCTATTTTATTTTATCCAAGTGTTTATTACAATTAATTCCAGACTCAGTTAAAATGTATCGATTTGCAATATTCAATAAATGAATATTAGTATTTACTCTATTTATCCGAAACATTGTAAATTCATTAATAAAATATTTATTGAGAGTCAATAAACTTAACAAACATACGATGAATTAATTGCAAAAATAAACATTAAATAGAAACATCGAATCCAATAAACATTCGTTAATAATCCATAACTAATTGACGTTAATTTATTCCGTTTCAATATATCAAATTTGATAATCATTAAAAAATGCTCATTCCAAACAATCATCATTATCATCACTTTCATTACATTGTATTAAATAGTATAAACATATTCACTCCAATCGAATAATATCATTAACAATCATATTATAAATAAATAATAAATTGAAAACGAATAAAAAATTCATAAAAACTTATTTATTCTTCGTGAATTTTTAGATGTTTAGAATTTTATTCCTATTTTTTTCCCAATTGTAAACTGAAAAAAGGAATAGTATAAAAACGAATACAAAATTTTATTTTTATATTCAAAAAAATTGCGGAATAAATAAAAATAAAACAATTTCTAATAATTATTCATAGTTCTACATTGGAATAAAAATGCAGAAAATCGGACAATGTTATCATTGTACATACAAAATTTTCCCAGCTATAATTTCCGATGCAGAATATTCCACAGTTTCATATGACGGATATTGTAAATGAGTATTCAAAGCTACAGCGGAAGAGTGACCGTGAAGAAAAATGAAGGGAGTAGTAGAGCAGTTATATATACAACATCTATATTCAAATATATTTATTTTTTGTTAATGGAATGGGAATGAATTTTTTGCTCCATCTCTATTTCATGAGTCGACGTTAGGGGGCTAGGGAATATTTATGCAGGAAATCCGTGGAATTCCAGTCTACATTTCCCTTATCACCCTCTCTTCGTTGCCCTCTTTCTCATGCCTCAAGCTCACCCCACTCATTTTAGTTTGCATCGTTTGCCTCTATAACACCCCTTTGCTTTTCCCCTGATGCTGGATTGCGCCTCTGAGATTTCGAAAGCGCAATGCTTTATAACCATCCAGTCTGTGTGGTAAATATATATCGTCCGGAAATTTCCGAGACTATGCCACAACTCATTTATTTTTTTCTCCTCCTCTCAATCCTCATTTCACTCATACTTTGGCTTTTTCATTCAAAAAAAGAACTACTCAAATTCTCTCAACGACACACAAACAAAATGAATAAATAGATAAATAAATAGAAATGATACAGACATAATTAAACATTGATTTATGGATGAATGAAAGAGCAAGAAATAATGCTAAATAAACATGTTGAAGAAGATGGAAATAATTATGAAGCTGGAAAATTAGTACATAAGAGTTTCAAAGCTTCATGGTAAATCTTCGTGCTAGTGAGATGGGGTAACTACGGATTCGTGAATTCCTTTTTTTTCCCCTTCACTTCTCTTCTCATCTTTAGAAAACGTTTGAAAAGAGACGAGTAAATAAGCAACTTGAACGTTCAAAAGGTCAAAGTTATAGTGAGGTCATAGAAATGTAGAAGAAAAAAAGATAGAGGAAAAAAAGGGGGTAAAAGATTAAATGAAAAATTGACGCAATGGTAAAAGTATTTGCAGTTCTCAGTTTCACAGAACATTTTCCAGAGTTATTTCAAGTCTTTTCAGGTTTTTTTTTTATTTCTATATTTCCGTCATTCATAAAATTAGAAATATTCTTTTTATTTTCTATTCTTTGTAGTTTTGTACTGAACGCACTGAGAGTTATGTTTTATTTTTGTCATGTGACTTATTGTTTGATTATTTTGTAGTTTTTTTTTAGAGAAATTTTACAATTTTTGTATTCATTTTTTATTCTTCACCCCATTATTTATTTATCCATGCATTTTTTGTTAGTACTTCGCAAAGCAGAAACACAAAAAGCAGGTTGACAGACATGAAATGATTTATGCGATAGCACAGAAAAAAATAATAAAAACGAGAGAGAAATTTGGAACGAGGGGGTGTAAATCGGCTTACTATACCAATGTCGCGTTGTGTAAATACGACTGGCTCGTAAATTCTTTTATGACTCTGTAGCAAGAGGGACAGTAACGAGAATACACATGTGAAGAATATAGGTAGTTTGTTCCCTTTCCCATAAGGGAGCGAATACTGACAATGTATATAAATAATAAAATTAACAAAAATATCTGCGAATTTTCTTTTGTACGCGTATTTACACATTATTTTACAAAGTTAATATATGAAATATATTTTCTTTCCCTTTTTTCATATTATCAATCCCCTCACGCACAGCTGAATTAATTTACATTGTAAAAAGAATTTAAAATTCAGTGCGTGCGGTAATCCTTGAGAATAAAAAGCAGACAGTTCATTATTCTTCCATTTTATTCAATTGTTGAATTATCGTTTTGTACGTTTTACCAAAAGTTAGAATGAAATTATTGATCGATGAGACAATTTATTGTTTTAAATTCTTGAGAATTTGAGAAAATTTGAATTTATATTACTTGATAAAGTACACAGTGACAAGACGAGAATAAATTGAAATGAATGTTCAATATTTGTTAAGAAAACTCAACATTTCTATGAATGTGAAACTGTTTGATTTAGAATAAAATATTTTAATATTGATTATCACTTCATTTTGAATTTTAATCAAAAAATATTCAATATAGACTGACAAAATTCGATCATGTTCAATTTTTTATTTGTAATAAAAGAATTAGACAACAATAGAATAAGTTTTGGAAAAAAATCTCACAAAGAACTCTGATCTAGAAAAAGTAATTTCAACAAAGAAAAAAATAATTAGTGTTGCTCTTTTTACACAAACATGACGAAGTTTCAATTCTGAATTGAAAAAAATATCGCAAAAGTTCGAATTGTTCGATTGGAGTATTAAAAAAAAAAATTATTTCTTTCAACTCTTTAGAAATAATTTCAGTGAGACATTACAAAAAAACACAACAATGAATTCGATGTTTCTACATCATTTCCTGAGTAATTTCGATATAGACGAAATCGAAAACAACAAACTAACTCAATACTTAACTTGCAACACAATTGGTATCATTCACAATAATATACTTTTGTCTCTTCACTTACAACGACGAAAAAAAAAATTTGTTATCTACTTTACGTTTCTTGTTTTTCTGGGAAGACAAAAGTAAAGTATTCATAAACTTTTTTTTTCTTTTATAGTCTTGTAATAGTTATTATGACTTTCAATTATTCGACATCAAAGTTCCGCTGTTGAAATTAATGACAATACTCTACACAACACATTCCATAACATTTCTCTACGTTTAGATATGAGACACAAAAGAAAATACCGCCAGTATAAAACTTTTAATTATTACAGAGATATGTTTATACATATAAATTCACGACAGATGATGAAAATTTGCGAAGCTTTTTAGCTAACAATAGAGATAATAATTGAACAATGAAAGCGACAATGAACAAAACTTTGATGAAAAGAATTTATATGAATTATATATTAAATTAAATTTTGGAATGTGGCGTTGGAATTTATCGTTAGGAATTAATATTGTGCTCGTGACAGATGGAACGATAATCCCAGACGAAATTTTTCGTACGCCCCAATAATGTTTGTGGATATGGTGTATCCTCCTTCCAGTACCAAAACGTTTTATTCCTTTATCCTCTGTCGTTTTTTTTTTCTTCTCTTCCTTGAGAAAGAAAACGATTTTGGTATCTCAGGAATTTTACTGTAAGTCTTTCATAGATTCAATTAATAAATAATTTTTTCTTAATAAAAAATGTTATAAATATAACATTGACATTTATATAAAATAATTTCGATAGTCTAAATGAATTATTGGACGAAAAAGAAGAAGATTTGAAATAATTTATTGTCAGTGGACTTATCATGAAAAAAAAAACTGGAAAAAAAGAAAAATTGTGAAAGTTACAATGAAAAGTTTGAATTTTATCATGAAATTTATTTGATGAATAAAAAAGAAACTTTAGATCCATTTTTTTTCTCTTTTAAGAATTCTATAGGGTAAAAAAATAAACTGAAATTTTTGAATTTAGCTGGATTCAACCCCCAAGTGAAGAGTAAGAAGAACCATCACAGCCCTTTAAATATAAAATCCATAGCAATTATGAAATTGGTCGACAATTTGGATAAGGGAAATGAGTTTATGCAGTGACCAATAGATTTGGAATTTGATGCACAAAGGGCGAATTGGATTTGGGAATTGAAGGGTCCACGAACTGTTTGGGTAAAGATATATGTATGTGTGTGTAAAGGGGTGATGGCGCAAGGGATGGTAGAGAACGACGATGATGATGGGTAACAATTGCGTTGCAAATTCCATTCGCAGAGTTAATAGAGATCTCATCATTGCATACATGTCAATTTGCATTTAACTGCGATTGAAAAATTGAAATCAATAAATTGACTTTTGTTATCTATTTTCTATTATTATTTTCGAATTAAACCAAAAATTCTGTTTTATTTCAATTAACACACTTATAAGTAAATTCATACAAGAAAAATAATAACACGTCGTAAAAATTAATTGTTTGAGTGAAAAGAAAATTTTTATTCTACTGAGAAATTTCCATTTTATCAAACGATCGATTTATATTTCTTGTATTTCCTGCCAATTAAATTTTCGTGATTAGTTCTCATGAAATTTTTTTTTCTGATTGTGAAGAGAAACTAGAAAGATAGAAAAATAATAAAAAATACCAGAACCAAACGGAATAAAATTCGACATGGAAAAAATAAAAGAGGCCATGTGGATTATTTCAAATTTCACGTCATTAATTCCTCTTGTTGTGGAATAAATAAATTATAAATTGTCACTTCAATAAATTATTACTTCTCTATATGATTTTAATGTCTGTCATTGTTGCAAGCACATTGAAAATCAATTGAATGTGAATTCCATGTTACATTTAAAATGTTCATATTTGATGGAAAGTAAATTGTGGTTGAAGTATTTACATTGAGTACGCCCATGGCGTACAAGTACTTTCACAGTATATCAAGAATTGCTCTGCAAATTTGTACAATTGGAATGACTTTGTCATTAATTAATTGATGAAATATAAAGTCGAGGAGGAAGTAAACGAATTAAGAAATGAAAGAGTGAATGAAAAATGTCAAGAAGAAGTTGAGAATTCAAATTAATTAGAAACAAAAAAAGAATCCTAAACTTTCTATAAATGAACTCCCATCTAATTAAACTGTCAGAGCAGTAGTCAAATTGCGCAGATAATATTGCAACTGCTTTTAAAAATTAATATTAGATTGTATCAAAGTGATGAACAAAGAAGCAATAATTTTTTTTTCTTCCAGTTTCACTTCATTATTTCCATAATTGAATATGAAAAAAGAGGTAGAAAACATTGCAACGATATTCAGTTGTGCTTTTATTTAGTGTTCATGTCGATAATTAATTCATTCTCTCAGAAATATCATCAGAATAATTCGCTCTACTTCTTCACAATTTCAACACACAAAAATTATATCTTTTGTTTATAATTATATTAAGAATAAAAATCTATATATAGAGTATGGGAGTTTTTTTAGGCCGGTCAAATATAAACAAAGAATAAAAATGAAAATGAACAAAATTTGGGTTTTGTTGAATTCTTTTTTTGTGGTCATTGATAAATTATCTGGACCAATATTAATAAATCTCATTGATATTATGAGATATTTCTTATCATTACTGATAATTTCATTTAACTGAAACAATTTCGCCATCGGGAATAAAAATTTCAAATCCACAAAGTGTAAAAGAAGTAGTAACATCCGCGTTCGACCAGACATTCTTTAATCTGTACAATTACAGAAGAATTCAACTCACTACAATTTATACAAATTAATTATAAACAATTTGTAATTTATCAATCACTGATCCATTACTTTGTAATAATAACTCAGTTAATACATTTACTAAACAAAACAAAACAAACAAATAAATACACATATTTAATTTTTCTATTATAAATAATCATTCGATTGATATCAAATAATTATTTTGTAAATAAATAAACGTTGTCATCAACACACAAATCTATATTTATAATATATTTTCATTATCTCATATTTATTACTAAATAATTTTTAGAATAAAAATTTAATAAACCAAATTATTTTATTACCAATTCACGTTTTCACACTTAAAAAATAACATTTAGTTAGAATTTAACAATCAAAATTTTAATTTCAAATGCTCTTCATATAAAGTTGATGCAACAAAAGTAAATTTTATCATTCATCTTTCCCTTTTCCCATTTTTTTTTTAATTTTCATTACTTCTTTATCTTCAAGTTTTGATTTATTTTGTTTTGTTGAAATGTTACACGAGTATATTGATCGTTGAGAATGTACGATCGTGTACAGTCTCGAATGTTCACTTTTCCATCCCCTAGGGCCACTCAACCTTTTCAGTCGCCCATTTACCCTTATATACCTATATGTTATTCTCTATTCCGATGGCCTGCTCCACGTTTCAATATATACATCTATAATATACAGATACTACACACATTCAAAACATACGTAGACTGAAATTCCCTTTGGTTTCACATTGACGTGAATACCATCGATGAATTCAAAATAACGAGGTGTGTTCAATGCTGTTCGGAATTCGCGTTATGCGGAAGTGAAAAAAAAAGAATAAAACAAATAAACAAACGAAAAACACGAATATTCTTCACTACGATTGAACATTTTATTGAATATAAATAGATGAGATCACTACAGGAATTGATGAACTACGCAAAGCATTGATGAGTAAAATTAAATTCCATTCTGTTAGTTTTAGAGAAACGATAAAATTTTTCGTATTTTTTTTCAAACTTTCGGGATAGCTTTTTTTTTTCATCACTTTGATTTATTTTATTTTATTATTTTATTGTCGATAATAGGACAATAGTTTTGGAGATCGCTGATTTTATATTGGAATTTTATATTGCGTAGTTCAAAATGTACGTTTTATAAATTCACTTGAATATCATACAGTGAATTTTATTTGCAATCAGAACAGATGGAATTATAATCCATATTTGTTATTTAAGACAAATAAAATTTACATGGAAAGTGAGGTCGAATAATATTCATGAAATTCATATGAATGATGTGAATACAGGGGCAATGTGATATCATGTTTATTTTATTTATAAAACCTTTTCAAATATTATCAATAAAGAAAGTTTGGAAATATGCGAATTTATTGATAGTATAAAATCACAATATATTTAGCAGATTTTTGGATTTAATAAAAGGGAATAGTTGGAATGACTACCAGAAAGGATGACTTATGCAAAGAAGGGCATAAAATAATTCAGTGAATTTGTACTGCATTTCATAAGAATAATAAAATTGGATTTTATGAATCACAAATTATTTACAAATTAAAATTTTTTATTGCCGTCATAATGTTAAAATGAAATATGAATCAGCTGAGCCATTAGATTTCGAGAAAAAAAATTGATAAACAGATAAATAAATTGGTGAATCTTAGGAACAGAAGATAGTAATTAAATGAATGAGCTTTTCTTCAATGTTTGCTTTGTTCAATATGAATTCAGTCCAAATTGCTTCTAAATTATATTTGTTCATGAATGTACATAAAATATATATTATGAATTATATATTATTTATGAAAAACTTCTCTCACCTAGGGAATTAACTTTTCAATGTGACAATAGCAAGAGAATCACATTAACCGAAATCCATTAAAAATTGATCGGCACTCAACATATAATAAAAATAGTAAAAAATACTGGAACTGACATTCGCAGATAATTATAAAGTTCATATACAAATTCCATTATTCAAACTCGTTCAACAATATTTCCATGAAATTATAATAACCAAATATTCCACTATTATCCAACATGAACATCTCTTTCATTCATTTTCTTCCATTCAATGGTGAAATTCGTGATTTTCAATGAAATCATTTTTCCCCCGTCAATCCATTTTTATTTTCCTCCCCAATAAATAGCATTCAAATAACCATTCAGCAAGTTTCATCTGCAATCAGTAGAGATGGAATAAAAAAATACGATTTATTATTATTTTATTTATTTTTTTTACTCCAATAGAATTTTCATGAAAAGGGTCTGCAAAAACATCCCTGGTACACGAAAAATAATCTACACTGGGATCGAGGGAAATAAAAACACAACAAAAAAATAAATAAATAAAATGCAATTCATCCCGGGAGGCTTTCAGCAAAATAAAAATGATAAAACATTAAACATGAATTGATTTCCCTTACTCAGACACAATCGAATGGATCAAAAAAAAAGTACAGAAATAAAAATGAGAATATAAAAATGCAAACAGAGAACAAAAATTGAAATGCAACAAGATAAATCAAACAGAGTGAGATAGTCAAACCCCAACGCAATTCATGAATTCTGATATGAATCGAGCACTAATGAGTATAAAGGGGGTGATTCATCCCCAATAAAACTATTGGGGTAGTGATGCAGGTGCCACAGATGAATTACTAACAATCTATATAAACGTGGCACAATGTCTATATGTAAAATGCGTCAAGAGACTGACCCACCGTCCCTTTGAGGCACCGTTGAAACATGGTTGTTCATCCCCTTGGACCTTGGAGGGTTGTTGCGGCCCGACATAAATACAGAGTAGCCCAGGCGCCATCAACAATTCATCGCTATTATTACACGCGTCCTAGCGGCACTGACTGCACAATGAGGTAGGTGTAACAACCTACCCCACACCTACATCATAGAGAAAAGAGGGGGTGCGCAACAACCCCTTGCGACTGGGTAACGTCACACCCACCCCACAATTTGCATCGGGGGGATAACGTGAGTACACCTTCAACCCTCAAATCCGCATCACTAACTACTACGGTTTATCCTCCATTTCAACCCCAACATTTGCGCGCTTTCTCGCAACATTAAAAGGGGGTGGGTATAGACATTTGAAACTACCCCCCGCTTTCTCGGTAGTTTAAAATCGTGGTTGTTTCGATAGATAACCAACGACGAAAGGGCATAAGGATTTTCCTATCTACAAACTCAAATTACGTCGAATTAACTCAATGAGGGTGTGGTGGTAACTATTTTCCAAGGGGGATGTTATCGCGAAATTTCAGATTGGCTGTGGTACATTTGTTGGAGTAAGTGTTGGTAATGTAGGAGTAGATTATATTTTATTTTGTTGAAGAAAGGGAGTTTTTGGGGAAATAGCATTGAGGAAATTCTCTTCACCCTTATGATTTCATGGTAAAATTGTGTTTTTTTTGGTGTTTATATTATTGAGTAGACAATACCAGA
Organism: Meteorus cinctellus; assembly: GCA_030523045.1. NCBI lineage: Eukaryota > Metazoa > Arthropoda > Insecta > Hymenoptera > Braconidae > Meteorus > Meteorus cinctellus. The sequence continues at coordinate 13,032 of JAPYZF010000222.1, read as the reverse complement.
GGTATGGGCTTGGAACTCTGAATATTCATTCTTGATGATGTCTAAGTGTGCTAATAATTATTTTATTCAGAAGTTTGGAATGATTGGTAGAGCTTTATCGAAGAGGGTGACGAATTCTGATTTCACAGTGAAAGCAACTACTCTTTTTATTATGGATGCAAAGTTTTGATTCGCTGGAATTTAATTATGATTCTGTAGATATGTAAGAATTTGTCAGTTGTAAGGAGAAGACATTTAAAGAGTCGGAAGAATAAATTAGCAGAGGAAAATTGGAGATGAAAAATTAGATAGAGACTGAATGATGAACGTTTGATATCATTTGGAAATGTACAGTGAAAATTACAGAAATTAGTTGAAAATCGTATGAAAACTTTTGCGGAGGAGACAAAAAATTGGTCTTTATTAATATTGAATTTTTTATGCATTTAGATATTGTTCAGCTTTTGTCTTCAGGAAAAGGAAAATGAATCTGATGATTTTTCTAATACTAAAGTAACAGATTCCGATGAAATATTCGATCGGAATTTTCCCATAAAATTCACAGAAAACACAAAATATGTCAAATTAAATTCCTTGATGAGCATATAATTGTGAAAATAACAAAGTTTTATAATCAAACTAAAATTGATTTACAATTGAAAAAAAAGCTGACTTCGATTGACATTCAATTAATACTTCAACGACAAGAAATTTGAAGTCAAACTATCATGATCCAATAAACTTGGATACTTCTCAAAGTAAGTTCAAAGCTTTTGTCTTTATAATTAAAAATTACAAAGTGGAAGCCATGTCTGTATTGCCTTTTTTTTTCTTTTAAATTTCATTTTCTCATCCTTCAATTTTTCAGGACAAAAGCATATTTATTCATGTAAAAGAAAAAAAAAGTAATATTTCACAAATACCGACAGTTATACATCACTCAAAATAATATACACCCCTTCATTCTTTACCTTGAGCCAATAATTTTTTTATCACTGTGTGATGTGAAATGAAAAAGTTTGTCTCAAGTATATGAAAAAGAAAAAGTTGTGTCTACAGTTTTTGTATTATTTTTGTTCCTTTTTTTTTTAATTTTGTTTCGCTCTTATCATTCTTTATTATTTTTATTTTTCATCGAGAATCGGTGAAGTGGAAAACTTTTCTACCCCTCTTAGAGCAAGAAATGAGAGAATACATCCCTCTATCTTCTCCCCCACTCTTTCAGCTAGTATCTTTTATATGAAACGCCCCTTAGTGTCCTAGTGATATTAAAATTAATGAAGGAGAACGGACTGATTTTTTTTTTGTGTTTTGTCAGTTTCACGAGCAAATAAAATAAGGGGAAATATCAATAAAAATACAACAGGTATGAGAATGAATACCTGAATTAATATCCGAGCAATTTCAATTGATGAATCAACAATTGTTACCTATATCGAGTTCATCAACCCCTTGTAAAACCAATATATTCCTGTAGGGAAATTAATTATCATGAACATGTGATATTAATTGATGAATATTCTCCCACTTCTATTCATTCTCTTTATGACAAAATTAATTTTTGTTTTTTCATAAGCACAACAATACAAAACTATTTTTCATCACAATTACATTCAGCAATTTACCAAATGAAGAAGTAATATTTAGTAATGACGAATTTCCATTCACTCAGTGAATCAAAAATAGGAATAACAATGTGTCTTCAAGGTAATTCTGAAGCTCTTGAGGATACAAACAGAAGCGATGAGTCACTACTAAGTTAGAATTCGGTCGATAAACTTCTTAATTGCTCAAATTCACTCAAGTTCATCGTAAATTTGATCAAATACTTAAATATTTTACAAAGTACATAATAATAATTCTGTAAATTATAAAAATTATTCAAATAAAGCATAATAGATAAAACTTTTATAAAATTGTCATAACGAGCATGAAAAAATAAACAGTAAAAATAAAATAAATGAAATAATTCTCACAATTTCACTGTAAAATATTTTAACATTAAAATTCTTTCAATAATAAAATAAATGGACATTAATGAAAACCGTAAAGTTTTTTTCAAAACAAATTACGAATGTGAAAATAAAAACACAAACTGTGTGACCTTCTTTCATAAATGATAGGGTTCTTGGACATGGGCAAAAAATATATAAGAAAAATCATAAAAGGTTATGTAATATACCATAAAATGATTTCCATCATCATCAGGATTTTATATAACATGATCGAACTGGATTTGCTTCAAGGTAAAAAGGACAGAATGTTATTATATTCAAACATCTCGAGGTCGTGGTCTATATCATTCACAAGTCCAAGACTAGCATGACAGATGATACGATTAATCTAAAATCCACGACATTTCTTCATTGTTATATTCGCACAGGTCAGCAATGCTCACATCATCTTTCACTAACTTGCGACCAGTTCACCCTACAGAAAATATTAATACTCGACATGAATTCACTTCATTAAATACCATATGATAAGGCACGTTTTTTTCATTTATAATGACAGAGTTAATTAGATCAAACATTGTTAAGATCATGAACTTTATCCAAACTGAGTCATCCAAAATCATTTATAATTATTCTGTTAATTTTCTATAATATTATAAAATGAGATAGAGATTTCTAATTCAGTAAATAAAGATTACTAGGTATTTTTTTCTGCAAATTTTTACTAATATTTAAAGTATTTCCATTTAGTTTATTTGACTTATGATAATGAAGAAAAAGTGTGGATTAAAAAAAATTATTTAGACATAACTAACAATGTGATATGAATTCAAATATATTCCCAGGCTTATGGTTATATTAAAATGTACAGGAAAATGTATATTATGTTATAGTTTTCCGGTTGCGATATAATATGCAAAGGTGAACACGTTTATTACAATTAAACATAATAACATGAAATCATATTTAAGAGAATTGAGGGAACTTTGCAATTTGCAGTATGGCTTGCATGCTCGACCCTTAACATTGAAATATTTTTTCGTACTAGTTTTTAATATTAAATAAAAAAATATTGAATAACAGTCAAGTGTTTTTTCAATGTAAACATAATCTGTAATTATTTATAAAAATATATAAATAAAAAGATTTAATTCAAAAAGATTTTGCATAAAAATTGTAATTTTGTGATTAATTAGTTTGAATTCATCAATTAATTATCCCCATACGAACATCCACTTTGGATTTACAAATGCTTTTATGGGGAAAATCGGACGACTCGCACAGAATCAGTGGTGAAAAAATTGCAATAAGTAGTAGAGAAAAAAGCACGACTGAAAGTAAAACAATGAGAGAATAGTGGTGTATTAAGGGGGTGTGGTTCGCTAGAGTACGATTTAAATAATTTCACGGGAAATTACCGCTGTGACACTGGTTGCTTCCGTGCCACTTTCTCATAGATTGTATTCGCTGTTAAAAAGCACGAATGTTAAAAAAAAGTAAGGGTGAATAAAAACAGGGAGAATATTAAAATGGATGCAACGAAGTGTTGAGAATACAAATGTGTAAAATTTTATTATTTCCTGGCAATGACAAAATGAAACAATTTTTTCTTCCCCATAAAAATATTTTTATTGACATTTTTAATTCATGATTTTATAAAAATTCCATATAATATTTATTTACATCCGCCTTAACTTTTTTCAAGCACCAAAAAAAGAAAAAAAATTGAAAAAAAAAACTTTACATCATTTTCATTTTATTCGCTGGAAAAATTGCTGTTGCTAAAAGTTGTTCTTTTGTTTTATTTCTTAATGTTTTTTTTTTTCTTTCATTTCTTGCCTCTTTCTCTGTACATGAAAACTATATTGGATTGTGCCTCAGGGGGTAACCACCACCCCCTGCGAATATCAAAGTGACAAGTGAGAGAAAAAAAATGTGAGATCAAAAAAGAATATAAATGTTCTAAATAGCTACTGAAGTAGAAAGACGAAGCGATAGCTGAGAAAAGTCAATAATAACACACCTGTGCTAAACTTTCTCTTCTTCACCTTTATAACTCATATCCAACCATCTTTTATATGAAAAGAAAAATCCATCAAACACTATAAATATGTCGTATATCACTTCACAATAAAAAAATTATAATTTCTACAGATGACAAGAATTTTTTTACTGAAATAATTCAGAATAGTTGCGAAGAAAACATAAACTCCCAATAAAATTTCACCACTTTCACATGTCAGTCTAAAAAATTTAATAAAATTTTCGTATTAATTTTAAGCGAACTAATTAAAAATTCTGTTAATCTCAATCTAATTAAATTCCAACCAAAAACTAATTAACTTTCACTTAAATAACATATTATCACAATATTTATTCATAACGTGGATGGTAAAAATGGAAAAAAATTTTGTTTATCGTGACTGGCAGAAACTTCCATACAATATCAGCAATAAAAAAAAATATGCACGTACTTCGCATGCCTGCAGGGGTTGCGTTTATAGAATCAACAAAAGCCCTCAAGGGGGGGTGAGAAAGGTGGGCGAATGAGACGACAGAGGGATGAAAGTGGAAAAAAAAATGGAAGAAGTGAGTTGCTTATGGATAATAGAAGAGAAAACATTCTACCTTTTTTCTTCATTTTGCACGCAATTTCTTTTTCTTTTCCTGTCTCTCTCTTTAATATATCCAATCTAATTTTTTTTTAATCATTTTCATCTATTTGAAATGAAATTATCCCTTCAGTTATGAAGGGACGTGAAGAAACTACGTCTCTGTAACTTGATATAAATTATCAAAAAGACAAACATATGAACGGTAATATATTTGAGAAATTTAATGGCAGAAGTGAAATGAGTAAGTTGTAGCTATAAGTTCTTCTTCAATCATTGTGATAGACAAAAAACCCGCGAAAATATCACACAAATTTTGATTATTATGAAAATTTTAATGTTTGAAAAATTCTAAATTGATTTTATGTGAAAAACTTATTTTTACACATTGCCCATCATTTTGGAATTGGAAATAAATTTTGGATTATTGTAATTTTTCAAAAATATGTCAAATATCATTTTAGATATCGATAGATATTTATTTGTAGAAAATATGAGAGAAAAACAATCATTGTACACCATAAGAATACAACTTCCAGTTTTATTGCGGATATTTTTACAAAAATTCCAAATACAAGTTCATGAAATTCCACCCCAATATTTTGTTATTCTCATACGAAAATTTGAAAATTTAATATTGTTCAACATTCTACAATGTCATTTTTAGTTCTAGAAGAGCTTGCAAACTCTCATGGAGAGTGAAGATTTCTTGTATAACGAACAGTATTTGCCAGTCTACTTTCAGACAATCCGATTAAAAGATTGGCACAAATGAAAAGTATAAAAATTTTTCAGCCTGTACAGTGAAATCAGGATTTAATAAATTTTCGTATAAAGTCAAAATCCAATTGACAAACCCAGCAAAAATAATAATCATTATCCCTTCTCAATGTCGATCATTGTAAAATATAAATTACATAAATCACAAAATTTTAATTGTCATATAACCAAAAAATAAATAAATTGACCAAAAACAAAATAAATTTCTCAATGTGTGATTATCACATCAAATCATTTCTCTATCTCTAAATAAAAATCTAAAGTGTCTCAATTGATCCTACTTCATCGCACGTGTAATTTTCTTCTTTTCACCACACAAATTTCCATCATAATGTCATTAAACTCTTCTATGAATATATAAAAACACATTCATATAAAATCAACAAACTTTTGTACTGTAAAAAGAAATAATTTATATTCACAAGAAAAGAAGACAAAAAAAAGGATAAAATAAACATAAATCCCTGGACTGGAGAACTGAAAACGAAAACCCATCAGGCTATAATAAATTGCCACCACTTCTGTGTCTGAATACAGACGCGCACGTAACCAACAGAAAAATAAAAATATATAACGTGACAAAATAGATGAAAACATAACGTGTGTGTGCACGTGTGTGTGCTTGTATACATATCAACATATGTGTAGATGTGGATGGAAGTCAAGCGAGAGGACAAGAGACAGAGTGGAGGATATACTTTAAAATATATCCAAAAATATCTCGGCTTCTCGTTTGTGAGTTTCTCCCCATTTCCTTTACCAAGATGAGTTCTCTATATGTATAAATATTATATGTGTATATGTTTGGAATGAAAGGAGTATTATTTGTACATTTGATTCACAACTATTTAAGTAACATGGTAAAGTCAAATAGATGTAGAAGAAAATACCGAGATAATAATGCATAATAATAGAAATAATTAAACTAGTGAAAGAAATAATAGTAGAAGTGGAGTCTCATTAGTTGAGTTTTATATTATTTCTGTATATATTTTATTTTTTTTTTTCTCGACTGTGAATGAAAGAGATTATCAGGGAAATGAATGAAGTGAGATGTCCATTGCAGCCAACGTAAATTACAAAGGCTGGAAAGATATTATGTTACTTCTCTTTGATTGAAAATGTTGAAGCTTTTTCTTATTTTAGTAAATTTTCTCTTATATATTTGTGGTTGTTGGTACTACTGGGAGTTAAATTAGGAAAAGTACTGTGATGAATATTGGGAGGTATTCTTCGAATTTTTGAGTTCGATTTAAGGACTTTTTTCACTTTTTTTTTCGTGTTCAGAAAATGTAGAAATACTGCACGACAGAATTTTTCAGAGATTCAATGTTTGATATGAAGTAAATGGTATTTTCCAATAGGTCTGGAGGTTTATGTAGGAAAATGGATGACAAATCTGATAATAAATATGAAATGCTTTCCAATAACCTTCGCTGAATTGAAGTACTTGTGATACAACTGCAATATTGGGGAGTATTTTTTAAGATTGAAATGATGATTTTCTACCAAATGTAAAAATGAAATTGTGTTTTTCCCTTCAATGAGAAGGAGAAAAATCTCAAGATCTGATTCAATTTTTCTGTAAATTTTTCGTGCATTATTCGACCTAAATTTTTTTTTGATTTAAGGAAATGAAGAGAAAGTACAACAAATCAAAGAATGAATTAATGATTGATAGGAAATAGTTTGATTGAGATTATTTCATACAATCACTTTCCAAAGTTACGAAATAATTTCAATAATCAATCAAAATTATTATAAATCTACATGTTAAACTCACTAAAAATTGTTCCAGCAAACTTAATAACTAATTAATTTTACTTACTTCACACTTTTATTCTGTTAAAAAGTTTAAAAAAAAATTCAAACTCTCTTCCAGCACCAGAAATAATTATATTTACCCCTATGATTCCTAATTTCCCATTTTCTTTTTTGTTATTTGTAATAAATATAACAAAACTTTTCCCGCCCAACGTCTTAATTCAATTACAAACAATTTTTTTTGATATTCAAAGTGTAATATTTATGAGACAAATAAAAGAACTGAATGAGATGAATTAATTTTAAAAATGAATATGAATATGACACAATTAATATTTGTAAAATTAAACATTTCAACGAGCTCAAGATATAAAAAATGTTAAAACTTTTATGAAAATCTCAGCTTTTTATCGCACTCTTAATTTTCTAGAACGTTCAAATTGTCTTATTCTTGTTCATTCGCTCTTCATTCGAATTCTTCAGCATTATCAAAATACTCTACATGCATCGTACATCACTCGAGAGATCCTCTGAGCTGTATGGATCTGTATATTGTATATATTATATCTATAAACTTACGATGCTATACATTCATACATAGATATAGTCTGTGTCGAAAAAAGAAAATATATATTGCGCACGTTCTCCGGTCGAAGATTCCACACGGGGGAAAATACCAGGGGGAGTTTACGCTCCAATCCCCAGGGGATTGCAGCAAAATAAATACCAGAATCCCATATACCAATAATAAAACAAAATGAAAGTAGAAAAAGAAAGTTAAGATGAAGACTAGCACATTAAATGAATTTTCCAAATTGTGATTCAGAAATGTTTGGATTTTGTCATATTTTTGTTAGCAAAAACTTAGAAAATTTATTAACAAAAATAGAATTTTCATCATTGAACAAATATTTCAAGACTTTTCAGTTAAATTTTTGAATCAAAGTATATAAATACTGATAAATTTGAACCATTCTATTTAAAATTCTTCAAATAATAGAATTCTGTTCAATTCAAAGAATAGAAAAAATTTTCTCAGATGTACAAATTAATTTACAATAGAAAATTAACTGTTATTGAATGGGGCAAATATTGAATTGGATCAAATGAGCATTTGATCCCAATCACAAATAAATCTTTCGATACCCATCACTAAACCTTATTTATAAACAAATAGTTCATCTAACAGTCTAGAACCACGAAAACTAAGAGGATCTATTTTAATGTCTGAAGTTAATTAATTGGAATTGCAATGTTGGAATAGATAAATAACTTATTTATACTTCGGCTGCCAAATTTGAAGTTAATCAAAACATTACTTTTTATCTTATCTTGGTTAGCGACTTCAGAAATGGAATTTCAACAAGAAACATTTGAAGTTTCAAGTCTAATACAAACTTCGTGCGATGTACACTTCGTTCTTTCGACTTCATTAAATTCCTTTGGATTAACTTCAGATCGACAAGAATATTCTGAAAATACTGTTCGTAAAAATATATGAAAAATCCAATATCCAATTTTTACAATCAAACTTAAGTCATATTCACATGAACGAGCATAGTGCAATGAAGAGAAATTTTATTCTAAATTTATTTTATGCACGAATTTGTTATTTAACTTTAAAAAAACTCTGCATTTATCTCACATCAATGAAAATATTGTCAGTTTATATTCAAATATATTTTATTTATAAATATTTTGATAAAGTAAATAAATTCGTTAATTTATTGTGTAAATTTGATAACTTTGTCATCATTAAATTGTAAATAAAGTGGCCATTCATGTTTTTAATTTAAAAAAGTGTTGTTGATGGTGTCATAACAAGAACCGTGTGAAAAAAAAAATTGAGCTTTGACTATGTTCTATATAAATTTATCTGAAGATTAATTTTTCTATAAATAAATAATATTAATTTATCCAATTACAGTTTGCACAACAAATAAAAAAAGTAAACCACAATTATATATAAAATAAATTTCCAGTAAACGTTGCCAATAAAACTCTGTCAATCACCATAAGTAATAAAAATTAAACACAAAAAAAATAAAAAGATCCATGAAATAAAAATAATCTGCCATCGACAGGTGATACGACAATTTCTCCAGATTGAATGAAATTTTATTGGCATTTCACTTCGAATTTGAATTTTCAACTCATTTTCACAGTCTCTATACATTTACACATCAATTTTATTCCGTCCACTCTGTTCTAACTTACAGAATGAAAAAGAAACGATAAAAAACAAAAATGGAATCGAAGAAGAAATGCGAACGAGCAAATTTATCTCCGATTTATCTGCAAGAATTCTCGAAGCAACTCTGTCAAGAGAATCCACCTCCTCGCGCCCCCCAATCTCCATTACTATACTTCTCATCATCCCCCCTCAACCCCTAATCTTTACCTCTCTCTCTTACTTACTCCCCTCATCCACAAACCCTGCGTACGATCGAAACCCCTAGAGTAATGCGGAAACGACGAACCGGAAAATTCTCATTAAAGTCAACAATAAAAAACGAAATCAAAGAAGAAAAAAAAAAACAGTTCTTATAGCCACAAAAAAATATATAACTTCGCCATTATTTGATCCGGAAATCAAGTACTAAGTTGATAATAAAAAAAAATACTTTGAACTTAAATCGTTGATTTAAATTAGAGCAGTAAAAAAAGAAAAAGAAAAAATATAGAAAATTAAAAATATGAGAATAATAAACTCAAATGAGAAAATGAATTAACAATGACAATATTAAATTATATGCAATAAATTATAACTAAATATAATTTATAAGTATTCAATGATATCATGAATTATTCTCTCTATATAACAGATTTTAATTTAATTTTTACCCAAAACAAGTACAAAGAGAATAGGAAAATAAAAATGAATAAAGTAATTGAATCTACCATGGTCACGTAGAAATATGTCATTTTAATCTGATGCAAATGAGAAAGCTCATTTAACGTATGGTTATTTAATAGCCTCGTTATTTTATAAGCTCACATACTGAAATAATGCGCTCGAGCATGATGATGAGACCAACGCAGTGAGAATGGGGCAGACGAGTTGTGGAACAGGATTATCCGAGATTTATGTTGTGTATACATAGAGATATATATATGAAATATATATTCATCAACATAAAATGGCTGCGTAATGTATCACGTTTGTGAAGTTCATTATAATTATCATCATTTGATTGTCAAACGAGTACGCGATTCGTTTCATTTGATATCGTATTATATTAATTATTCTATTAGATTATTCTCTATATCATTTTCTATTTTTTTATGACGATTTGCAATGCGAATGGATTTAATGATTTCAATTTCTAAAAATAATCATTATATATATGAAAATATTACAATTATATAAATGATATGAAATGTTTTTCAATAACGATTGATCTGCTGAACAGTTTGATTAAAATTTTTTGGCATTCCTCACTGCTTTCAATGAGAATGAAAGATATAAAAATAATATCAAATAAAATATTTTTTCTTTATTCAAATCGAATTGCTTTGAGGTTATATTTTGAACAGTTCCCAAACATTTCTCTTGTGGAATTTTATTTGGTTTCTTTTTGTTTATCAAGAAAATAAAAGAACAGTTTGACAAATGTTGGTGTAGATGTTGGCACAATGGAAATTAATCACTCACAGTAATTAAGAAAGTGAGTTCTTTGCCAACAATCAATCGTTGACTATTTGTTATTCATTATTTTAATTAGTTTTATGATTCATTTATTCAATAATTCATTGGAGTGATGAAAGAGTATTTTAATGAATGAAAAATCAATTTATCTTACTCACCAATGAGTTTGCCAAACTGAGCAGGAGGTCGCCATTCAGGATAGTGTCTTGGAAATCTTGCTCTGGACCAATAAGTTCGTAGAATAACCTTGTAAAGTGCCAATTTATCTTGACGATCTGATGTCATTGATCCACATTGAGTTGAAACGTACGACAGATGTATCATCATCATTGATAGGATGAAAATGATCATTGTGGGAGTTATTACGACACGTTGTCGTGGAAATGTCACTTGTAGCATCTGCAATTGATTGAATGGAATTATTAAATGTAGGTTTCTTATGAATTTGTCGTGATAATATTTATCAACATCATTTTCATGTTGGAATAAATTTAATATTGATTGCATAAGACTTTGTATTTTATTATTTTGGTTAAGAAAATTAATTTTACTTCGACTTTTGCTATCAGGAGATAAATTGGACGACAAAGAAACGATTTATCACAAGTTTTTTTACTGTTTGTTTGAGCGGATCTTGAATTTCATTTTCTTAAGTTCTTCCTTTAGTTCAATGGTTAATTGAACAATCAATTTGAAAAACAATTTAATGAAAGTAAAAGACAAATCATTTTACAATCAAAATCATCATTTTTAAAAGAACCTTCTCAACAAAATTCAATTTCTACAAAATATTTTTATGGTGAAACAATTGTTTGAAAGAAATTCGTGCCGAATATAAAATCAATCTTTACAAACTTCGTTTCGATATAAACTTTGCAGCAACTTGCAAAACTTATGTTCAAAGAAACAAAATTGAACCTTCACCTTCAGCTATATCCAATAAATCAATTGAATTTCTGATCTTTCATAGTTTCGCTAATTTTTTTAAATTCATCATTTTTAACGGTCATGTTTATTAAACTCTACAAATAATAAATATTTTTGTCTTCCATTTTTTAAACAATTGGAACATTTAATGAAAAAACTAAATCGTCAAAAAATATCGCTGGTTTAATTAATACAGATCAAAAGATTTTCGTCAATGTATGTGGATTTTCTTTTTCACATGAACGTGAACGAACATGTTCCACTTTTACGATTGACATTGGAGATCAACACCGGAAATATCCCAATGGATTTTAAGAGACGAAGATAAGTGTCCCCAATGACTGGTTCATTCTGTTCGTTTTCTATTCACCATTCCCTTGCTACTTTTTTTTTCCCCACTCACAACTCACCGTGAATCGTTCCACATGTCACAATACTACAAATAAAATAAAGGAAACTTTTTTGTTTTCTTTTTTCTTTTACTATTTTTTCATTTTTGTATAGTCATTTTTCTCAGTCATTCTGTTTGAGAGATGAGTAAAAATTGTTGTAAAAGAAAAAAACGACATGAATTATAGACATCCATATACACCTGACAATGCATAAAAATTTTAAATTGCCCTTGCGAGACTGTAACACCTCCCTGCTTAATATCAAATGCACACGTTATGAACCACAAGAGTACAGAAAAAGTTTTTTTCCCCACACCAGTTTATACAGCCACTTTGATGGAGCTTATAAACAATAAGAATTTTTTACTACCGAATAAGGGATGAAAATATTCTCCCAGCATACTTTAGTCACTATATGAAAAAAAAAAAAAAAAAATGTATGTATAGAGACTTCAAAGTATTGTAAATAATGACAGAATATATATGAGTGCTGAATCGCTGAATGTTAAATGAGCACTACAGTGGAATAGCAACATTTCTTGAACAGTATTGAAAATTAAATAAATAATATCGTATAGTAAAATAGTAAAATTTTTGTGACAGATGACAAAGTTTGTTATAAATTCAACGATTAATATGGCAAATCCTACTAGCAAAATTGTCATTTCTTCTTGTTGAATTTTCGAAGTTAAATGAAACGAACATTGAAAATGAAACCCAGATTTACTGATCGACTATTTGTAGTATAGTAAAACCTCTTGTAACAATTTTTGGGTCCTACGTAAAATCGTGAGGGATAGTAAAAATATTGAACAGAGCGTGTCTTGGCTCCGAAAGGGTCTATTTGTGTGAATGTATGTAGGTGTTAGTGAAAACAGGGAAAATGAGTCTGAACGAATTGTGAAATTAGATTCAATAGATATTCAGTATATTCTAAATTTTATTCGATAGTATATTAACAAATTAGTGAAAGT
>JAPYZF010000221.1:0-134164 GCA_030523045.1 Meteorus cinctellus | reverse complement strand
AGAAACACGCACCCCCCACCCGCAGACAGACTACAACCACCCCCCCCCCCCCCCCCCCCCCCCCCCCCCAGTTTCCCATAACTATTGTTAGCTTACTGCCCCTGCATCGATGAAAAGAAAAAAACAGAAATTAATATTCGCACGTGTCAGTGACTCAGCTCATCAAACACACAATCAACACCATCGAAATGAACACAAGATAAAAAGTATAATACTCAGAGGTGGAAGTATGTATTGTTGGTAATAAGTACAGTTGAACAAACAGAACAAATATTTTTCATTCATCACATGTATATGCATACAATGTTTATTCAACCAAGTGCTGAACAAAGAAAAACCACAGCTTGGACGTGGGTCTATTAGAATCAGCCCCAAATCCAAATTGTTCTGATCGCTTGTCCTTCCCTGGTTTGACTCTAGTTTCTTTAGGACCATGATCAAAGAAGCCAATTTTTGGGGCAATGACTTCGTGATGTCCGGCAGTGATTGTGGACATGTTTTTGTATGGGAGAGAGAAACTGCAAAACTTTGTATGATACTTGAAGCTGACCAGCATGTCGTGAATTGTCTACAACCACATCCGTTTCTCCCAATGCTCGCGACATCAGGAATCGATTATGACGTTAAATTATGGGCGCCAATCAATGAAGAATCAAGTTTTGATACGAACTTTGCTGAAGATGTGAGAGGATTAGATATTAATGTTACTCATATGAAGAAAATATATTTATTCGGCGATGGGTGGAAATCAATTCTTGCTTTTCTTTTCAGCTGCAAAAACGTAATGCAGTTATGCTTGAGGAGACCAAAGATACCATCACCGTTCCAGCTGTGTTCATGATCCGAATGCTCGCCTGTCTTAATCAAATACGCAGAGGTAGCGAAAATAGCTGATGATAAGTCCTAATAGTTGGACGAACACAAATTAATTCCATTTGCTGTGAAAAGAAAAAAAACATAATTTTTTTCTACTCATACCATGCTTGTAATATTTACTAACATCAAATGGTCATGTTTCCTTCAGCCTGGAAAGTATGTATTTTGTAGAGTGCTTAAATACCAACACTCACTATACAAAAAAAGACAACCAAACTATCCAATTTATTTTTTGTGCTATTTTCGCGGCTAAATATGGAACGACCTTGCAATAACTACAAGTCGTATTATTTTTTTTTCTTCTCAACATCACATTTTGTATATATATTTGCACATAAATATATATATAGTAATCTGATGATCCTCGAATACATATCATCTCATTTGTGAATCATTTAAAGCTTAATTTATCAAAAAATTAAAATAAATCGAAACAGAAGAAAACTAAAACATACAATTAGTGCAATAGCTTTGAATGTTTAGCGATTAATCATGACCAAAAATAAGGGACTAAATCAGCTGAATTAACTCTCATTTACTTCTTATTTTCTTCTTGTTACCTATGTGCTTTGGGTTTTGACCAAAACAAGAAAAAAAAATCAACAAAAAATGGATTTCACGGTTTGGTATTTAAATTGTTCATAGGACGTGGCCGCAATCGCAGAAGAAGTGGCAACGAAACTGATGAATTACGAGGCGGATAAATATTTTCCCATCACTATTCTTCGGGTTGTAATAATAATTGTTATTATTACTATTATTATTATTGATAAGTATTGAATAATGGTGTCTCACATATAGATATTAGTAATTGTGACATATTCAAAATTCCACAACCTCAGAAACCCAGGACGTAATCGAAAGATTATTCATGTTTCAATGATTGACATGACATCAAACTGAATATACAGACAAAAATTTTTGCATTTTTCTCATCTATTTTTCTTTATCGCCACTCATTTAATAGCAAGTTGAAGGTTTATTCATTATTTATAGTTGCTCACTGCTGCAGATGATTTTGAGCGAATCTCATGTTTTTTTTCTTCTTTGACAGTTGTAAACTCAAGTCAAGCAGTTTGTATTTTTATTCGGATGCAGATCGGCATGCCATCTCAGTCCGTTTTATCCAATAATGGTTCGTTTTTCTTTTCCTGATTTATTTGCCTTTAATTTCCATAAGTCATCCACAAAACATTTAAATGTGCCTTATAAAAAAAAGAAAAACAAAATCATGTTGACTTGGTCATGCGTGTTATATAGACAATACAAAACAGGATTCAGATTTATCATTACAATTCTGATAGAAGTAGTTCAATTGATATGCAAAGTAGAGACTTATCCTCTAGAAAAATCTAGGAAAAATTATAAAGTGCAATTTTTTTTCGATATCATTTTGAGATTGGAGAATAGTTTGATATATATACATAGATGTATTCGATGGAGATCGTTTATCATAAGATTCATGATTAATTCTGAGTGCAATATGTAGAGATATAACAATAAGACCATTAAAACTGTTGGGTTTTAGCCAAAAGAGATTTTTTTTTGGAAATTATATGAATAAGGAATTGTTCCCTTGCAGATCTCTTCAGTTGTATTCAATTGTACATTCACGAGAAATGTATAAGTAGGTGATGAACATATATGGTATGCTATTGATGCTTCGTTTTGTAATAAAATGCAGGAAATTACTTAGTTGTGTCTTATTATTCACGATTGAATTCGAAGATATCATTATAAGTCCACACGTACATGCATACACAGATATATGTCTGCATATGACACCCAATATATGTATTAAAAAATTTGAGGTGATAATAAATGAAAAAAATTACCCGACAATAACAATATTGATTAATCTTCAGTTATGAATTCCAGGGCAGTTTTGATATTTGTGCCCTATGTTTAGCAAGGCTGTATTATTCATATAATATTCATGCTTATGGCAAGCTGGTGGAAGTAGCGCCTGATCAAGATATCAGTGCTGCCTACACAATTTAAACGATTTATCGTTCGATATTTTTGACCGTGCACTCACAAATATATACTCGAGGATGCATATTTATTCATTTTATAAATAATATCTTTAAAAGTTGAATTATAGTGCACAATATCAAATGATTTTATTTGACAATTTGGGATGAAAATCAACTCTTTATTACATTTGCAGTAGAATTTCTTTCAATCCCCAGTTTTTAATTTCATACAACGAATGATATAGAATAAATGTATAGTAAATTTTTTTCAAGAGAATGAGAAGCCGTCTTTGGCGCGAAAAATTTCAATCAGATGATAGAAGAACAAAAAAAATAATAAAACAAAAATCATATAATTTTTAATCCACTATACAGGTAACTACTATACAACAACAAGACTTAGATAATAACATTGGCATCAACACGCCATCATCATCATCGCTCTTCGTTCAAAAAATTGTACAAGATCGAGATCTATATTTTCACACATATATATATATATGCATGTATATATTATGTAGTTCTCGCAAACTCTGTGTCGGTGTTCAATAGACATCTTGTCATGAGCAATTTTTATTTCATACAAACATTCTCTACATTGTCACAAATTTTCTATCAAATGCAAGAATATCGTCAGTGAGATTCGTTCATAAATCACCTTTTCATTGTTTAGTTTTTCTGCTTCGTTCATTCAATTAATAGACAAGAAGAGTTGCTCAAACCACGATCATACTGCCACCCAAGTGATGTTTTCTTCAATAAGAAGAACGGAGATGATAACAAATAGGGGAACAAATAAATTGACGTCAAGAGTGAAACTACACTTTCGTAGATGCTATCTTTCGTTTTGCTTTTTCATTTTCATCCCCTTCCAAGGGTTCATAGATTCGTCTACCATTTCTATTTCTGAATCGTTCATCTCCACATCACTATAAATAATCATGTCAAATTAGCAATAATGAAGGACTTTACAGCACCTGCACAAAATATGTTATTAGCACACATTTCCGTTTCTCTTGTAGATTCACAAATGATGAGGTCGTAGTTTTTTTTTATTCATTGCACAATTATTGTACGTTGATACAAGCCGCTAATTTATATATTTCTTTTTTATTTCAATGGAATTTCGTGTATGTTGAAATTGAGCGGATGAATATGAGAAAGTGATTTAGGCCAAACTGTATGGGAGGGATGAAGATTGTTATTACAGGCATCTCAATAACTTTGGGATTATATTTTTCATTTTTATTTTCTTTCTTATCCAACTGAATATATTAACATGTGAAGAAGAGTGTTGTTGATTATATAAAAAGCTACGTAACACAATTTTCGAAACGCAGGAATCTCGAATTATTGAAACAGAAATGAACTCGAATTTTTGAAATACATTAATTCAATTGCAATTGAAGTGTAGTTTAGGAGAAGGCAGTGAAGAGAATGTGTACAACTTTCCAGAATAAAGAGAATTTTTAACAACACGATATCGAGCATACATTATCACCATCTCACTGACTCGCTTCATTCCTGATACAAATATCAAGTTTTGGTAACTGTAATAAACTATAATCATCCCTCATGAATAGATCTTGTAGTAACAATTTTATTTCAATAAAGTTATTCGATGAAATATGTTTATTTTCTTTTTCCAATTTCTTTTCGTTTCACTAAAAGTGATGAATCATATACTGGACTAGAATATAAAGACAGACGCATCAAAAATGGAATTTCATGAATATTATATAGGGTGACTCGCAATTGTCATATGATTTTTTCGTTCCCATCTCATTCTTTACATATTTTTAACGAGCTCCTATTAGCAAAATTGCATTATCGGATTCATTTTTAAAACTCATTCATGTTGGAACAATTACTATAAGTATATGACAGTTCACCGTAGTCGACAACACGGAATTATTCTTAGAAAATTCATACAAGAGACAATAACACAAAAAGCTGCTCATGCCTCTGGTCACTCTTCAATTCTTTAAAATTTTCATATATATCATGATGTTAACTAATAATATATTTACTAAATTACTTGTTCCTTTTCTTCCTTCCCTTTTATTCCTCTTACTGAACATTTTAATTCGTGCGGCAATTACATTTATTCTTAATAGGAGTTATAAAATAATACAATGAATTACTTTGTATCATTCCTATTATCGGGCGATAAGTGATAAATAGTCAACATTTATTGGTAAATTTTCTTCTTGTTTTCAATGACAGTAGGAAATCAATGATAATTATTTCATACAACAATCACACGTAGAGAAGCGATTTCAATAGAGTAGTAGAAATAACTATATAATAATTTAATTCAATTTATATTTATATTATATTTTATCTGCGAGATAATAATAAATCATATATTTATACTTAGTAATTTTTCTCTTCTTATGTATATATGTATATTTGTATTATAATACGATGGCAAAAGTGTTTTTTTTATGTTTTACTTTAAAATTTTCTTGTAGATTGAGACTTACTCGTGACAACTATGGAGAATGTACGAACGTGTAGAAATGTTTTTCTTTAATCGTATAATAATGAAGTAAATTCGATAAAAATTCAATCATGATTAATAAATCTTTTTAGTTCTTTTTATGTGTTTAGTTTATTTTTGTTGGTTTCATGGATTTATCCTGCGAGAGATACTTTTCGCTTTAATGCTCACATCATTATTCGTTTTCTCTGTTTCATTCATTTTTCTTGTTTCTTGCTGAAATATTCATATATGCATATCATATTAATAATGCAAAGAGAGTTCTGACAGAGAGCGTGAATCAATCGGTTTGTATTTTTCTCTTCTCATTTCATTTCAATTTTCTCTCTCTGTTCTTTTTAAATCCTCTCTTTCTAAATTCGAGTTGTCCTATAATATTTAAGTATCTCGTTTATTTATGATAGACATATTTTTTTTTGTTTTATTTAAAGTTTCACTCTTGAACATGTTCATGTATATATTAATATATTTTACCGATATAAGAGAATCATCTGATAAATAAATTAATAAAATGTAGCGATAATATATGATTTTAATGTTTTTTTTTGTATTTTTTCTTTATTTTTTTCGCTTCAAAGACTTATATTATTAATTTCAAGTATTTGGTTTTTTTCTTCAAGTTTGAAAGATAATGCCAAGACATGTACAATTAATTGCACGATTTGGCGACCAAGCGCAGGGTTGAGAAGCGGTTCTTTCCATTTCCTTCACATTTTTCAAAGCGTGTTTCGCATTTCTCTTTCAAACGACAATTCAGCACGAGATCAATTGTGTGTTGATTGTCATAAAAATTGAAAAATTGTCTAAAACAAAAATAAATATGGAAGAATATTCTGTACAATTATCGTTTAAATTAAGGTCTCGCCTTTCTGTGTCTGACAGTTGCAGAAGAAATTGTTGATTATCATTCTTAGCTGATTGATCTCTCCCTTCAGCTGTTTTTCAGTCCCTCAACTTCATTCGTTACGAGCATTGTATATTAAGTTAGTGAACGTGTCTACACATCGCGGATCGCTGCATTATCGATGCAGGTAGAGCAAACGCAAATGATTTTCACTAACAAGCCTGAACCTCTCTGGAAAGAGCAGTGATGCGAGTAAAAACAAGAATGCTTAATTAGAAGATGGGCCAATTCAATAGATCTTGGAGAAGATTTTGCGTAAATTCATGTTCATACTGGACATATTTCTTCTATTTTTCCGTATTTGTATAACGTGAAAATACCTATCATGATAATTACATTCCCCAACGTTCCACTACTCTATTCTCATCTGATGAACAAACTATTCTCACGATTGAAGAAACGTAGTTGGTTAATGACTTGAAAAACATTTCATCGTATGAACAAAAAAATCGAATAACAATTCTATTCAATGTTTTGTAGTGTTCTTTGTCAATTTCATACATTAACGGAAATCTCCAAACTCGTTGGAAAATTTTGGATACGACGCGATTACAATTGGGGAATAATTATCTGCGGCGAGTCTCAAATCATTAGACGATAAGCAGTTTTTTTCACGTTTCTATCTAAATCTGACGGAAATATGTCGGAAAATCGGTCTATATATATTACGGACTAAAAATGTTTAACTGATTTTGGGAGTCGATGAGGCGCACACGATCAGTTAAAACTCGATGAGTTCAACTCGTTGCCGAATATAACATTTTTTTAAATTGAATGACATTTAAAATCGTAGAATTTTATATTGAGTTCGCGACCCAAATACGTTCGTAGATGTGTGTCTCAATTGCCCCTTCTCATTCTTACTCTCGATCTAGATTTGTTCGTATAGTGAGCAATATGTAAACCGAGAACTGCGAAGACTATCAATTTCTCATCCACAATACGTTTCGAATATGCCACCAATTCTTCTACATGCATTTTTTAAATTATTCATTTTATTTTGTATCTTGTCGCCTTATCGTATATTTTCTTTTTTCCTTTCCATTCTTTTCTCACTTATTCTATCGATTGCAGTCTTGGCGAGAGTCATTCTCATCGTTCGACTATTGGCGAGGAGACTCGGCAAAGTTTTAATATCTCCTCACTGTATATTTATTTTTGTTCTGTTTTTTAAGAGTCGTAGCTACATGGCACGTTGGTCGATATTGAGGCTCGATCGGGCCGTAAGTTTTTTTTTTATATTCCTATCACGACTCCCTAATTAAATTTGTTACTCTAACTAATAATAAATCGTAAGCAGACTTCGTTCAACCATCGGGCTTCCTCTTTCTCTCTTTTTTTCTCACCTTCTTCTTTCTTGACGTTATTTTCATTTTCCAATTTACTCACGTTGATCCTTTTTCATTAGATTTTTTTCTTTCCATTATTTCCAAAACTGTCAAATTCTTCTTTTTCAGAACGTGTAACAAGAATGTCATTGTCGTTCCGGAGACGTTCAATGTTGCAACTGGAGAATTGAAGTATTATCCCGCAGTGGAGAATTACGCAGAAGAGAAATAATGACGCGCTGCTGCTATACTAAATGAGGGGATTTATAATTAACTTTTTCTTTAATAAACATCTTTTTTAAAAATCTACAATCGACTTTCTCCTTTCACTAGTTCTATTTCTTTCTTGCATCTTCATTCATTCTATTTATTTCATATCTTCATGATTTGGATCTTCGCTGTCTGTTCCTTCCGGCTGTTTGCATCTAACACTGCCCAGCTATCTTTTACATCTTCTCACACTTCCCTTTTATTCTTTATTCAAAATTTGTATCGTCCTTTCACGTACTCTTTTATCTTCTCGTTTCCATTGGGTTGCAGCACGCCAGCTAGTTTTCAAGTACGCTTGCTTGGGTTTCTACGTTTTTTAGAAATTATATTATTTCATTTGATATTTGTTATTTTATTAATTATTATTTTAATTTATTTAATTTAACTTTTCTTTTTGCTTGACGGGTACCATAATCTTATGTACCCAATATAATATATCGGATTCACATATATGTGGAATAAAAAGGATGCGGTAACGCTTATTTTTTCAATTGGCCAATTTATTTGTTGTTGAATGAAAATGGTGAAGGCCCAGTCACTGCGCTCCGATGAAAGTGCACATTTTGCCATTTGTTATCTTTCTTATGCCACACCCGACTCTCTTCACTTTGCTGAGTGTGCGCCACGCCTTGTCTGATGGTGAAAGGATAAAAGAATAGTTGAATTAGATATAAAAAAAATTTATATTTGAATTCGGATTAAATAAAATCGACTAAATTCGATTCAAATTTTTCTTTGTTAAGTTATTCACTATTATTCTCTTAACTCACTTGTCAACATATTGAGTGAGTCTGACATAGGCGATGCAAGCAGCATCCTCACCCAACAAATGAACATGGGGGTTGAGAATTGTTGTGTTGACGGCCTTGCAACTCGAATTTTTCCCCAAAACTGCTTCAGTTGGAAAATTTAACGTTAATGATGAATCACAATGAGCATTGATTATGTGCGAACGGAAAAGAAAGAAGATTTTATATCAATAAAAAAAAATTTTCATTTCAATTTCCAATATTCAACGAAAATGTGCATTGGCTGACAAGCTGAAAATCATTGTTACTCATTATTAAATTCGAATATTTGACAATAAAAAGCGACAAATTTGAAAATAAAATTCTCATACCATATACAGAATTGATAGCATCATTATGGAAATCATAAAATAAATAATAGATTTCACGTTTATACAAAGAGAAAAAATCTTTCTTTTTTTTTTAGATAGATGTAGAGCACTCATTCAGTGGTGCAGTCGTTGACATTCTCTAAAAATAAAGTGATGCAAACTAGACATAATTACCATTATCAAAGTAAAATTTGTGAAAGTCCATTCCCTCGACTAAATTACCTAGAGCCTCCGGCTCAAATGCAGTCAGATGAGGATCGCAGATTTTCCTAGAAATAATCAAGATGAGAGACAAAAATGAATATTCACCACATAGAATAAATGTTCCATTTTGCATGAATAAAAAATTATCAACAAAACAGAGTGTAGTAATAAAAAAAAAATGTGAAGCATTTTCTTCTTTCTGCAACTGACATATGAATAACTATTTCTTGATACAAAGGTAAAACTGATAAATGAACTCACGTGTAACCCTCGAAGTCACCAGTGTTGATGCTCTCAATAAGTTGCTCGGTCATTTTGATGATTTCCTGACGGCGAGCTGCAATCGTCAACATTTCACGATCAGTAATTGTCACACATGATTCCGCTCCAGAAGAATCTTTCCGGTACATAGCACAGCACAACAGCCACATGCACGAATCTTTAACATCTATGTCCTATCCACGCCAATACGAGTTTTCGTTAATTCCTTTATTTATGTAGTTTAATATTTTTTCTTTTACTCCGCGACAAACCGATGGATATTTTCTATTACTTCATTTCCAAATCTAAAACTCATGTATCCACATTTCAAAGTGTGAAATGGGTGATACATGAATTATTAAATATTTTCTAATCCTATACATAGCCTACATAAACCTAAAAACATAAACTTGTGTATTAAAAAATAAATAAATAATATATTTTATATTTTTATATTCACGACTAAATTCAAGATGTTATCACTTATTTATCACCATCATTGTGCGAGACATGATTGAATCAATGTCTATATACGTGTGCAGTAGACCTAAAGAGGATGCGTCAAACGATTGTTACATAGAGACGAAAAATAACGAGGTTTATATACTGTATAACGCATATAAATAGAAATCATTTTCAATATGAAATTCTATGATTGGTCAGTATTAAATCATATCGCGATTTCTTCCCTGATATAAAATTAGGTCATTCATTGTCTTCACTGTGGGATAATTCGAATTCGAGTGAACCCGCTCGTCGATTCGTTAACAAAGTCGAAGACGTAATGGAAATGACGGTACTAACTGAACTGGACGTATAGCATGGTCAGAGTCGTTGGAATATTGAATAAGCTTATCACAGCCATTAAAATAAGCCTTTTATCAGTTGGTTCATATTTCTCGTACGTTATACGTGTTTGTTCACAATATATTCCACTAATTCTTACAACTATACCTACACAAAATTCAATTATGTATCGCAATGGTTGTTCGAATGACGAATAATTCCCATCGAAAATGTTTCTAAATTCTTTAGAATATCTACAGAGAGAAAATTAAAAATGTTTAATTAAATATGATTAAAATCCTGATATGCAATAATAAAAATAGCTCATTGGATAATTTTGCAAAGCCGCGACTATAGGTGTGACTGAAATAATAACAATAAATTAATAAATAAATGAAGAGAGTATATATGTATTGATTTTTTTTTCCGTTCGGTCTTTGATTGCGACGATAATCGACGAGCGGCACTAATTTGTATTTTTATAAACTCTCATCTACGTTTTGTGCGCGTTACCTGAGCACTGCGAGTTCGTTGAGAGCTGGCTGCAGGTCTTGACGGGACACATGATTCTTATTTCTACAAGCATATACCTTCCTCATTAAAAACACACATTCTTAAGTTAAATTTTATGTATTTTTGTTTGTTTGGTTG
The DNA here is from genome assembly GCA_030523045.1 of Meteorus cinctellus. Classification (NCBI taxonomy): domain Eukaryota; kingdom Metazoa; phylum Arthropoda; class Insecta; order Hymenoptera; family Braconidae; genus Meteorus; species Meteorus cinctellus. The sequence goes on along the minus strand of JAPYZF010000221.1, from coordinate 123,285 downwards.
TTCATTTAGATGAGTTTTTGTTTTTAATAATTTGCGAAAAGCACTTTATGGATGTGATATATCTATGAGGAACACGAAGTCCATCGAGCAATTTTTATCACATGTAGAAATTGTCAAAAACTCATTATTACTACAACTACATGTTAATACATACTCTTAGTTTCTCAGTTTTTTCTCGCTTTGTCTCTATCAAATATTGCTCGATGCTCCCATTTTTATGAAATAATGATGGAAACAAAATTATTGGAACAGCACAAATGTCTTCGACGATTGTTGCCGTCTCCTTCGATACAAATAAATGAGAACTGATATGAAATACTTGAGCCAATGTCCTCACAGTCTTTTCCAATTTATTGAAACGAGCGTGTATGAAATCACTTTTGATTTGCATCATATTATTCACTCTTTAGGGCAATGAACTAGAAGAGATGTTTTATTTTTCTCTTTGTTTATTTTCGTTTATGTTATCGTCGTGTATATATATAGATATATATGTATGTATGTATTTGTTCCATTCGTTTTTTATAATCTAAATTCAATTGTACATGGTACTTCTTTGCATTGCATCATATTTATTCATTTGTTTATTTATTGAGTAATTGATTAATTTTCTCTAGAAAATTTTTTTCAGTCTATATTTCAAACTACTAATCGCTAAGAACATTATAAATTCCTATTTTCGTATTTTTTCTATCGATATAGTTACATAATCATATATATCTTATTTATGTGCTATCTGAACGAGTTTTCACGGTTTCTATCTAATGCTCATCCATATAACCGATTTTCCATAAAGAATCAAATATGACTCTACTTCAATTCAATTAATTAACGCATTCTTAGTCATCAATAATGTTCAGGGTCGATGCGTCGAGTGAGTGAACTCAAATCAAACTACATCGTTTTGAACACGTGTCCTTATTATGATGTGGTGGCAATTTGGCAGATGCGTTGTTCTTCTTACCGTCTTCCACATCAGGGAATAGGCGACAGTCGTTAGCCATACGACGATTGATGTCTTGAGATTCTTCTGTTTCTCCAAATAATATGAACGCGTGCATTCAGTTAAGCAGCACCCACATGACCATATGAGAAGAAGAAGAAGAAGAAGTACGTAGCAGAAGAGGATGCAGAGAAGAAAAAAAAGAAGAAGAAGAAGAAATATAGAAGGAAAGAGATGCAATACACAGTTATATAGACACACACACGTACAAAATAAAAAGGCAAACAAGAATAGTTGTATAAAATAAATTGAAAATATATATTTGCACAGACAAGATAAAAAAATGAGATAAAAATATTAATTAAAATTTTTTGAAATTCAATTTGCCAAGTGAAAAGAAAATACTAACTGCTCTCCGTCATACTTTTCTCTCAATCTCAATATTAAGAATACAACAGAATTGTTGAATTGAAATGGAACAGTCGAATTTTAGAAGAAACATGATTGAGAAGAGTGGAAGTTCGAATTATGAAGTAGTTCTGAAGATGAAGAGAAAAGCTCAATGGATTGAATGATATTTTACAGACCAGTAATTGACGAGCTTTGATGATGCCCATGTCCAAGAGTAGTTGTGGAATTGTGATGAATCGTGGATGGTAATGATGCTGGTGGCACTGGACCTGATTGACTCCCTTGGCTGTTGTTACTGCTACTGCTACTGACGCTGTTGCTGATGCTCATATTGCCAATTCCATTGCCAGCTTAAGTCATGCAATAAACCAACCATATAGCGATGTGTATTCCGAAACAGCATCGTCTGCCATCATGTTTACGATATGAACTTCTCGATGGGATGATGATTTTTATTTGAAAATTTATTGTTATTTGCGTTCAATAATAAATTTAATTCCAATTTGTTCGCGTGTGTTTATGCTTACCACAAAACTCGAAGTTACGGCGTCATATCAGTCGATCAATATTATACAGATTAATTTAAATATTCTCATTTAATAATGAGCGGGATTTACATGAGCATAAAATATGCTGAAGCTTTTGTACTAATATTGGGGTTTTTAGCTATAGGATCAATCTAAAAGATGATATGGGAATTTATAGCATGCAAAATGTTAATGATAAATATACATATCGTATGACAGTTGTGGATATGATATGCAGAGGATGGGATTAAATATAGGGAGATCGATTGAGTCGTTCATGTCTGACTCGAATGATATTTCACTACTGCCCATTATGTTATTCAACATTTTTTTTTTCAATCTGCATTCAGATGTAAATATAAATCAATGCGAGGATATAAAGTGAAGTATTATTTTGTGGATTATTTTAATGTGATAAATAACTGTGTCAATCAAAAATGTAATCATGCTTGAATTTATTAAAAATATAGGTGAATAATAATTTGTTAAAAATTCTCAATTCAAGAATGATCTTACCGATTTGTCATGTGGATGTTGTTGCCACGAAAAATTATTCATCCACGATCACAATATAAATGATATCAGTATATTATCAATTTTTTATTTATTGATTGGCTTACACTCGAGGCATCGTCTGAATAATTGGGCTTTATTTATTATTGCTAACATTAACTGTTTCTTTGCATTGAATTTGTCTCTTTAACTATTGCACCTACGGAAAAATTATTCATCAATTTCGTGTCTCTCATAAAATACCTATGGCACCGTGTGCATCAACTTCATTTCTCCTTATGAATAAACACTATCAGCAAATCATTAAATTGAAGGGATGGGTTTATCGCTGCTTTCACAAGCGGTTTTTACTTTTGGTACTCTCTGCATCAATTAAATTCAGAGATGATGTCGCAAACGTAGTTAAATAGAAATGAACTTCATTCGTTCAAGCCTATATTCGTCGTGGATAATTTCCAGGCGTTTCAATTTTCATCTTCAATGAGTTTCAATCGTTTTATTCTTTTACCTTGCGCGCCTTGGAGGAGTACGGCAGCTATCCCTAAAGGATTTCCCGATCCTTGCTTGTTTGTTGATGCAGCGCCCATAACTCTGGAAAATATGGAACCGGCCGCGGGACTGCTTGGTGGTGTGCCCTGCGACGCATAGCCTGCTTTTCGTTTCGAGGGATCATATATAATTTGTAATAATTCAAGTAAACAAAATATAACAAAAAAATAAAATCAGAGGAAAATATAAACAAAAGTATAAAATGAAAAACCAGAAAATAACATTCAAATAAATCAAAACAAAATCATAACACAAATCATAAACTGTAATTTCTCATTCATCAATTAACTCAACTCCAATTCATAGTCATAGAGAAAGGAATGTTGAAGAAGTTTGAATTTGAAATGAGAAAAAACATATTAAATAGAAAATATTGAAAACCCGAAATAAGAAAATATAGCGCAGGATTGTTGGAGAAATTCTCCATGTAAATAATGATTTTGTTCTCCAATACGAAATCGACCAAACGAATGCCACTGATCCTTGTGACATGTGAGCATGTATTTTATTAATAAAGATTGGACATTGAGGGATGACTTACAATAGTAGCCTGAAGAACGAAATGAAGGGGAAAATATGTTTGAGGTAATGGAATGAAACAAAAAGAAATTGATTGAAGCTGTTACGCGGCGATGTGTGCGACGGCGATGGGAAGAGCTTGCTGTGCTGTCCTTCACGTATATACATGCTGTTTCAATCGAGTGAAAAGAGTGATAGAAAGTGTATATATATGTATATATATACATACATATTCCCACAAGACGGATAACGAGGAGGCCAACGGAAATAGAACAATGACCATGGCCTAGCTCGTTGGACAGCAATATTGCGTTCTATTCACGGTTATTATTCGTAAATTATCAATCTCTATTCACATATTGTTTGATTTGGAAGTATATCAAATGTTGAGTACGAATAAATCATCGGAATATTGGATAAATTATAACGAATAAATAATAAAAACATGTGTGATTATTATTTCTGTGTAATTGTGAACTCACTGCCATCAGGATATTTTGATGTGCCCGGAATATTTGCAATCGTTGACATGACTGAATGAGAAAATAGAATTCACTTCAACAGGAAAAAATAAACAATGTTATATTCGTTTGTTTATCTTCATTAAAATGACGTTTTTCCTTTACGAATCATAAACACAGAATACCAATAACTGCACGAAATATTGAATGAAAAATATTTTTAATCAAAGTCATGCGGTGATTGGCAGCATTTGTTTAAACGTCACAGCGTTGTATCACGTCATTAAAAAATTGTTGTTGCGGCTGACGTGAATGACGAAGAACCAGTCTCCGAAACCGTCACGATCCGTTTCGGAATACTAAAGACAACCCGGGCCATCAGGTAGGATATTTCTGCTGGCCTAAAAGCGATAGAGGGGCATTTAGTTGAGTCTCTTTAAACTTTCGTATATCTCACTATCTTCTTCTCACTCACATTCATGCCGACTCTCGCTTGTATTTTTGCTTCTCTTCTACATGATTATCTTCCTCATCCTATTGCATCGACATTCTCATTTTGCTTCCGTGCACACATACGAATGTTCGAAACACATGTATAGATATGTGTGGCAAAATGTATTTCTGTCACACCAATAGCTAAAATTAACCACTCTAACCATCGGTGCTTATAACACATTTGTTACACGAATTATCTGATAATGAAAATCATTGGAAATATTTTCATTCTGTTATATTAATTTCAATTTTTTTTTCTCATCTCCACCATACTGCGAAATTCTTTCATTATTAATTTACACGGGTGATTATATGATTTGAATATTGTAGGAATAGGGCACACCACATAAATGCATTTATTGTTATGTAATATTTGGAAATATTCTAGCGACTAACGATTCGTCATTTTGTGTCGCACAATTGCTCTTTTGCAATTAATGAAGTGTTAATACGTTTCACAAGCATTTGATTACACACACGCACACACATATCGTTTCACTCACTCGCTCACGCACGTTATCGTTGGATTCTGACGTACATTGCTTAAAATATATGTATATACATATATATATATATATATATAGTTTGTTTGAAAAAGCTTCAAAGGAGGCGGTAACACAATCGTTATGTACATTTATGCTTGACTACAATTTATATATGAGCTTGCGTAAGCCAATATGTTATGTAGAAAATTTAAATGCCGACACGTTTCGAAGCTCGTGCTAACTGTATAGACTGAGTGAAATAATTTCATTGCATTGTGTGACTTGTTTTCTCCATTTTCCTTCTTTTACAGCAAAAAAAAAATAGACATATTTCATGTCATTCTTTTGATTGTGGAAAAAAAAAATATTTATACGTCACAAGTCGACTCGAGCTTCGCGTACGTAAATAAAAGGAGCTGAAGGCAGAATAATAATTCACGTGGTGTGAACATGAGAACAAAAAGATAAATAAATGGATAAGTTGAAAATATGAAATAAAATAGCGTGAAATTCATGGCCAGAGCGTTGAAACACAAGTGAATATTTTTTGTATGACTATTGAGTGTATTTTCTTTGCATTGAACACACACATGTATAGTTTTATACATATAAAATCGATTCGACGTAAAATAATTCATCTCAATTGTTTCAACGCCCAATAATCAAAGCGTTTCCCAATTACTTCTTTTCCTTTCAATAATTCTAAACTTGTCATAGAAAAGCTGTGGGAAATGGAATTCTTGCAGTAGCGATAAAAATGATTTTGAAATACTTTTATCAACATTCGATGTATGTTTTTCGTTTGTTATTATGGTTATAGATGAATTTTTGAATGTGTTGAGAATGTGAGTGCAGTTTATTTGCATTTTTGAATATTTTGTACTGATCTAGAATTTTTCTTAATTTGTTTATTGCATTGTGTTTAGATTTCTGGGTTACCTTCGGGTTCTTTGGCAATGACCGTGCTGCTCCGGTCGACGCCGCCTTTCTTATCCTCTGTACAACATACACACATATACATCACGTACGCATTTACAATACACGTATTTAAAACACTAACACCTAAATGTATATATTATTTGCAGATATACAATCGAAAATGCAATATTTGTACTTTTTTTTTTCTATATATTTAAATTGAAATCCATGGCAGGTAATTTGATAGCACTATTGAATTTATTCCTGCATTCATATGTAAAAAAAAAATGGGGAATAATATTTTGTATCTGTCAATATATCGTAATTTAAAAATGTAGAGAATATTTTCGAAAATTTATATTTGATGCCATATAGAAATTATTATTTTTGATTTCATTACGGACAATTGAAATGAACAATATTTTTGAAGAAATTGAACTCCACAAATTTTTTTAGATTCCCTTCATAACATTACTGATTCAAGTCTCAAAAAAGTCTAATATAATTTTATTCTCTTACCAATTCATGAGATTTCATGAATTTTCTTTTCATATTTTTTATTTCTACAAAAGGTTCATCTACGTGCGCGCGTTTTTGATTCGAAAAGAGATCGAGCGTGTCCAGCAGGTTAGCATGGACCGCACATAAAGGATTTGGGAAAATTCTCTGGGATGACAAACGTTCATGCAAGCCAAGGATTCATGCGCTATAAGCGATTATATAATCACTTTTCTTCTCTACAATAAATTCTTCTCTCTTTTCTACTTTTTTTTTATACACTTATTATTGAATATTTGTTCTGTCTTAGTCTTTTTCTCTCTCTCAACAAATTGAATTTGACTTGGGATTTCATGAGATGTTGACAGCAACGATGATAGAAGAACAGAAAAAAAAATAATATTGTTTAAGAAAAAAAAAAAAGTATAATATGAAAACTTGTAAATTCATGTTATGATTGCCTGAAAAGATTGTGAAAAGTATGAGGAAAACGACGGATCCTCAGAAAGAAAAGCAAATATTGATCCACGACGGAGATTTTTCATAGAATATGTCTCGACTCATTTTTTATCATGATTGAGGGATTGTCGAGAATTCTCTTTTTGTTTCAGGGATTGGTGGTTCGAAATAGGGGTGCTGTCATCGTGACTAGTGCAAAGGAAATTGTAGAAGAGATGTCAGTGAATGGCTGAATCAGTATGGAAGGATGGAGGGGCGGCGAAAGAGAGAGAGAAAATGATAGCGAGAGAGGGAGACAAATGGATAGTTACAGGATAAAATATCGGAAAAGATAAAAATTTATTTATATTTCTTCAATACCAATATTTGCAATATTAATAACTAGATAAATCAATTTCAAAATGAAATCGATGAAACTTTCATTGGAGAAAAATGTTAAGTTGGATTTTCTCCAATTGCAAAAAAAAAATTCTCTCTCATTTATTCTGACATTAAGAATGCAATGAGAGGATTTTTCCACAATATCTACTTTTCACCTTTAACGTTACTTAATCCTGTAAGTGCATGACGTGCCACTAACAAAACCTAAATTTACCGTGTGACATTTGAAGTGCGAAGGGCGTGGATGTGCTACATTTTCCGTATAAATTCTATTAATTAATAAATCAATGGTATAAATTTATCATTTATAATTGTTGATTTGATTACTGAAATCAATCGCATTTTTCTCCTAGAGAACACAATGATGAACCTCGTGAAAGAAGATGCAGTAGTATAATTTCTTTCCTATGCATAATGTATAGCAGTTCTGAATCATGACACTGATTTATAAGTCATAGTATAGTATCTCACATGACGTAGTAATGGCGAATGTTTTCAATAGAAAGTATCAAATGTAAGTTCAAAAAATATTGTGGATTCCAAAATCGATTGGTAGAATATAGTTCAATGTATAATTAATTGAAAGAAATAGTATAAGATATTGATTGATTATAATAGAAAATTATTGAAATAAAATATTTCTGAGAAGAAATTATTATTGCAGCATCCAGATCGATAAAAATAAGAGTGAATATATATCACAATAGTGAGGTAGAGAATTGATTGATAGTCATAATAAGAATAATGATGATAATTGCAATTTTATAGAGTAATGCTGATCTAAGAAAGAAAGATTGATGTAGGATTAAAAAGCTTTTAAAAGTATAACCAGCTATTTAATTAGTCTCACTTTGGTCATAATTCATTTTCATCTAATTCATCAATTAAACAATTTTTCATGTAATAACGCAGACATTCTGTAGTACGTTGATACAAAAATTACTGAATCCATTATTACTGATAATTGATAGTTGTGAATAACGGGAAAAAAACCGGTGAAAAATTATGATCAAGCGATAAATAAGCGAAATTCTGCCCAATGAATTAAAAGCGTGGAAAAATATTATGAGATTAATGAGGAAGATATGTGACGCAATTTATATATATATATCTGCTCAATAAATTGAATAATTATAACGTGACATAGTCTACTGTGATGTATGTAGAAGCAATAACAAATGTAAATGCGATAGCTCTAAATTCATCATAAGAATAAGAAATTAAATAAAAAATAAGTGTATCAATAAATGTAAGAAATTGCCAATGATAGTACAGTGTGTTTACTGAAACAGAAAGTGAAATCGCGGACCTGATTCCATCTCAATTATCAATTGAGAATAAATAAGAATAAAATATAAAAAAAAAGCCACGCCCTTTGAAAAATTCAATGCGGAAATGTTCGAGTTTTTCTCCTAACAAGAACAAACTTTGGTTGTGAGGGGAAACTACGACTCATTTGTTCGAGTCACGTTGTGCACGATGGACAAATGATCTTTCTCTTTCACTTTCTAAGTATAATGATAAATCGTTATGTCAAAAACATTCATCAAAGGTCACACGCCGATGTGAATCCTTCGTCAAGGGTACGTTGACCTTTTCTTCCATTTCTCAAATTCATCAACTCAACTCTGTCTCGCGCTCTCGCTCATTCTCCTTTCTCTCTATCTTTTTTAACATAAAGTAATGACACGTGACTCTTGACATCATAATTTTCTTGTCAATCGGGATGAAAATAGAGAAAGACAGCATGAGTAAATGAATATCCATCCTCATCAATGTCTATTGTCACAAATATGTGAGATATTTTTCATATAGTTTATCATTATCATGGAAGTGAACAGAAATAGTGATAAGATGGAAGCTATGGTTGATATGATGATGAAATATTTTCATGATTTATCAGATGATTTATGTCAACAGAATAATATCATTACTCTTATTCTGCTTATTATTTTTTTTCTGCTTTCCTTTTTTTCAATTCAATAACTGATATTTCTTTTACCTATATTCAAAGTCGATGTTGATCTCGTGTGACCTCTTCGAACAGTTGACATATGACATTATTAAATGTCCAGGTCAATCCGACAATTATATTAAACACCAGAATAATACACGATATGGGGTATAAAACATTGAAAATTAATTTCAGGATGACAATAGAATTGTCGAAAAGTACGACACATTGGTATAGATAAACTCGTAACGTGACCGCATATGGTTTCCATTGCGGTGTTGTTTGTTAATTAAATGGACACAATACGAGTTATTGAGGAATCAAATTAAAGTGAGGGCGAGGGAGCTGAATATACAAATTGCAAAATATTTTCCGGGCAATACTACTACAGGACTAATTAAAACTAATGATCATTTTTACAGTGTCCCTAGTGAATTTATATCATTAAAATATCTACTTAATATTGCATGATGCTGATACAAATAATGATTTTCGTGTTACCATCACATTTTTTGTGATATGTATATATATTAAATTTTATTACTATAATTAATAATTGCATATTGCTTGTCTGCATTTTTCAAATGCTACTGTGTGTTACGATAACTCGTGGCGGATAGGCTTCGAGGGGAATCTATTTTCAAGTATGAATATCTATTGTAGGAGAAAATTCAACACTCGATTGCACGTCAATGTTTTGCAATGAACCATAATGGAACACTTAAGACAGTCTATGTACGACTACAATTGACTAGTGCTATAATTTTTTAGCGCGCAAGCAATGGGATATTGACAATGTCGTGTTACTATTTTTACTCATGGAATGATTAATTATGGGAAACGGATATGTCAGGATTCTAAATCTTCTTTGAATATCATTGGGAATACGTTTGTTCTACATTTTTCTTTGAGCTACATATTTATCATCAATGTCCATAAAAAAATCTATGGATTGTATTTAATATCATAAATCCATCACTGTGAATCAGAATAAGCTATTGTCTGATATTGCTATTAATTGATATCATTGAAATTAATTCGACAGTCAATTTTGGGACAGAAAAAAAAACCCAATTGAATAGTAATAACAATACGTAATTGAGCACGTTAGACAAGAGCCTTTTCGAGAACCACACAATGGTTGTTGTACACAATGGCAGGATCGAGTGGGCTATGCATAGATAGTGGAAATAGAATGAAAGATAAGGTTGGGAAGAGTAGGAGAACGATAGCAAGAGCAATTATTATGTGACCTCGTACCTTTGACGTCGTCGTCTTCGATCGTGGTGCTGCTGTCTGTTGATTCCTTCACTTGAGAGCCATCGCCTTTCTTCGTGATGGTGGTTCGAGCTAGAGTATATGCAAATGTATTGAATCAATGACACAACTATTTAATGATATGAGTTTTTGAAGAAAGAATAATTTTATAATAAGAATTTCTATTCGTTATGAATAAATTTTAAATATTTCAACATTCTGTTAGCGCTTATAATCTATGGTGATTATAACATATGTACGATTGTGTTAAACTTTTTATGAATGGAAGGAGTTTTTATGGATGATGGAGAAATTGAATGATATAATAACACTATAAAGATAATAAAATGAGAACATCTAACTCCTTTTCAGTGAATATTATATACCAATGAATCCATGTTATGCACACAGTTATGAAATTAACAGCGCTTCTAAAGTCAAATGATTACTGGCAGGCATAACAATTGACGTCCGTAAGTATATTATCTTCTTATAAAGTCGAAAAATGAATCATCTAATGACATTACATCGAAATTATTCCTTGATTGTACTTTTAAAAACTTTCAGATAGTGTCATGAACTGCATAGCTCAATCGAAAACGAAATAATGAAATAGAAGTTAGATGAATGCTCATTCTAGGTAGTTAGATTATACAGGTGTTTATTCCATGAGTGTTTGGAAGAAACCTAATTGAATTAGCTGATAAAATTCTTCTTCACTATTGATTGGATCTTGTATGTGGAAATATTCTGATGAACTCTTCGAATTTCGTTTACACATTAATCATCGCCGATACTTCAACAATTCATTTTTTTTTATTTTGGTAAATACGTAAAAGAGTTTTTGTTCAAAAAATTATCTTCAATCGTTCAGTGATAATCTAACTACCCTTTTGAGATGATTATTCAGAGATTATTATAGATATTGAATATTGTTTTTATGGTTATAGAAGGACATAAAATGATTGTAATCACAAGCATGGAATGGATTTTTTGAATAAAAAAAAATGATGGTTATCTACAACTACAACATAAAATGGTGTGCACATGCAGTAATATATGATATATTATGACGTAATTTTTAATAGCAACTGTAACTTAAGTTCGTTGGAAATAGAGCGACCTTTTTCTCGTTGCACTTGAACACAGTCATATTGAAAGACTGACATTATCTCTACACTAAAGTTCTATTCAACTCGACCCATTACACCGCTTATTCATGAGTCCGTTTTTTTTTTACCCATTTTCTTTTCTTGTTTTTCTTTTGTACTTTGAGCTTTAGAAGAAAGAATAAATTTTCCAGGTTGAAATCAGTGCTGTTAAGAGAGAATTTGTAGCAACATAAAATCTGTCAGACATCCAAGCTAAACCGGTATATTATGATTTTCGATTGGAAATTGAGAAAATGCGAAGGAAATGCTTTTCGCCATTGGCAATGAAATAGAAGTTTTATTACGAGAAATTCTGAGTAATGATTAAAATTCAACGAGCAATGAAATAATAAATTGTAATATGTCATTTAATTTATTTCCACTAACATTATTTGAAACTGGTTTGGTTTGAAGATTGAACGAATTTATTTCTGAGTTAATGTAATAAATGATATAAAAGAAAAACTCAGTGAGCCATTATATTTTTAGGTGAATTATCAACAATTCTACTCTCTCAAAGAAACAACAAAAAAACTTGTGCATAAATTGAAATATAAGGTGATTCTATTCCCTGGAAATGTTGCTGCTCAGGTAGAAATTTCAGCGTCAAGGCAGAAAAGCAGAGAAATACTGTGACAACTGTAGTAATGAAAAATTGTTCGAATTCACGAGCAAGCTATATTTCAATTTGGACACTAAAGAATTTACCAAAAAAAAAAAAGGTATGAAAAAAGTTTGTGCAATTGGGACAATCACGATTAACTCCCACCAAAAACAAATTGTATAACCCACTTTATTCTTTGCTCTACTAATTTAACCCATTCCGACAACGGTGAAATTGCGCAATATTCCTTCACTGTTATTGATTTTACAATAAATAGCGTCAACAGTTCGTGACGTAATACACACAACTGAAGATATAGTTATTCCCGTCATTTAAAGAAGAAATAAATGCGACCAGTATTGCGTTTACATTGACGAACTCCCGCTTGATGCTCAATGTCATGTACACTGTCTGTAACTCTGTCTCTATCTTGTCTCATGGAAGTGATCGGTATCCTCAATAATGTTTATTACGTAAAATGAACGTTCATTTCTAGGTCAGCAGCAAATTCATCCAAAGCCCCTTAACGAATTCATTGAGTTGTTAAGAAGCATCTTCAACTTACTATTACTTTTTAAAATGATACAATTCAATCTTTTTACCCAGACATACTTCTTATTCCATCGCAGAAATTATTTTCTTTTAAGATGCTCATTTCTATTTTCATTTTTACTCTTTTTTCCATTGAGCAATTCAAATCCCATTTGCACATTCCAACATATAGAAGAAAAAAGCAGCAATAATCCGATTGAAAATGAACGGAACTACTCGAATACTAAATGACAGATATCAAATTTTCATCCTGCCTTTGAATATGAATATTTAATAATTCCATCAGAGACAAGTAATAAACATGCAGCAATTTCAAGCGTTTTACTAATATGTAAATTAACTTTTCAGTGCTCTCTCTGTTCACTTTAACCCATTTTTATTTATTCAATTATTCGAGTGAATGTTCTAAATAGATGAATAATGGTTGTAAGTATTTTTCAAATCTATTTATTAGTGGAAGCCAATGAAAATTATGATTAAACTAGTCTAAAAATAAAGAACAACTGTACTGATAATAATAATAATATATGAGAATATATAGGTTTAAAGAGAGTTTCGTATAGCGCCTCCGACCCAGTTCGCGCGTATATGGCATTAATAATAATAAATTGATTGATCCAGTCAGATAATGGGAAAAGGGGAAAAAAATATGAATGATGTGAAACGTAAAATATATGCAATGAGATAATGGACATGTAATTTTTTTTTTTCTTTCACTCTTCACGTGACTACAATTTCTTCATCGCATTATTTCTTTTGTTCATTTCTCTTCATGTTTCCCTAACACTCTCGCACAGTGCTATCAAGGGGTGGTAGATTCAATCAAAAGAACACTCGTGTCTATACCTGCTCGTAAATCGCGTGATTGTCTATAGCAGTTGTTTCACTCTTTTCCTCTCTATATGCTCGCATCTCAATCGACTAATTCGATTTCAGAACCAATCCCCCTTGATGAACCATCGTTATATATCGTATAACACGCGTAACTTCAAAAGAATGACAGGCAGCCATTCTGGTTGTCATTGATTTTTCACTGGGTTCGATTCGTTATTTTTGTTTCATTCATTATTTCGTATATCTTTCTCATAATTTTGTGGAATAAAATGGAAAAAATGCGAGTGAGACAGAGCGAGAGCGAGGAATAAAATCCAATCTGATCTCAACAAGAAATATGAGAATCAGTATGAAAGATAAAAATAACGTTGAACGTAAAAGCATTGAAATACTGATACAGTTGATATCTGAATACGAATAAAAAATAGTGTGAAAATTCATTGTATACACATTGTTGTGAGCTGAAATAACGATAATTGTTTCGTAATGTAAAAGCGAAGTGTGCCTTGATGTAATGAAGCGATGAGGATAAACAACGGGCGAGAAAAAATAGTGAGTGGGAAAGAGAGAAAGAGAGAGAAAAAATGAAATGAAGGGAAAAGAGAAAATCACCTAAGCATCCAATTAAGAATCTAATGATCTCTTTCTGTTCCCTCTTCTTCTTTCTATATCCCTCTCAGCCTGTCACTTATCTCCTGAAGACTGCGTCCCACAAGAAGACAATGGGACGGGAGATTAATCGTCCAACTTCCTGTAGTATGTTAAGCTTCATCTTTCAAATGATTCAAATGAAGTTTTCATTCTTTTTTTCCAGAGATGGAAATAAAAAAAAAACATACATAGATGTAAAACCATTTAACCTGCAGAGATTCGCACAATTTTTCTCAGGCTTCTGCATGATTGTGAGGAACGAAACCGCAGAAGAAAATAGAGGGTAAAGGGGAGGTTAGAAAATAAAAATAAAAGAGAAATGTGAATCGATGCAACCGATAGAGAGCTAAAACGAGAAAAAGAGAGGAAACGAGAGAGGATAGAAGAGTTTATATATACGCCAGCTTTTGCCCCGGATCGAAGGTTATATTCACCACTTTACCACGTGCACCTGCACACAGATTACTCGCCCGTTTTTTCTACATTCTTTTCCCTTTTATTTTTTTTTTTCATCTTCATTTTCCACTACCATCTCGGGGCCATTTATTTTTTTTACCCCTTATTTTCTAGTCAACGGTCTTCTTGTCTCTCGCTTCTATATTATCGATGAAGCGTGTAATGCGATAATGGTCACTGTCATTGACAAGTGTAATGTGAACGAAAGAAACGAGTAGAAAAAAGATACTTCACAACGAGAAGAGGATAATGCACATATTGACGGGTAGCGATACCACACTATCGACCTCGATAATCAGCGATTAATTGCAAGACTTCGACCTTATCACATTAGAACACAAGGCTAATATTAACGTCATATAAATTATATACATTTATATACCCCAGTATAGAATGAAGCTAAATTAATAATAATTAAAATTATCTCAAGATAGACAAAAGCTTTGAATACTTTTTAAAATTATGAAAACTTTGAAGTAACTATTCATATTCATCGTGATTGATTTTATATAATTGGCTTTGGATATTTGTGGACTTGATGCATTAACAAATATCGATTCATTGACAACAATTACACATAAACAGGCGATACCCATATACGTGCATTAATTGAATGCAGTTATGTACATTCATCTGTATGAATATATATGAATCCATATATTTATATATAGATGCGTGTGACAAGCTACTATTATTCAAGAATTCTATTTGTGGAAATCAGTCCAAGAGAAGGTACAATTTGCATGTGCACCAGTAATTAATTTCGCAGTACAAAAAAAAGGGGGGAGACGAGCGGAATATAGAACTAAAAATGATAAAAATCAAGCCAAACTAATTATTGTTCAATAACCTCAAATTTAAAAATCTCGCACTCAATATTTTATTCAGGATACAATGAACTGAAAGAGGTAGGGCTCAGAGAGATGGGAATAGTTCTTGCTATTGATCCGATTGCGCGCCATCAATTTGTATAATGTAATATATTTTTCTGAGTGCAACTGGAAGAATGAAACTTTGAATCCCATCATTACGAAATGTCACAGAAAATTTTCCTCAGAGAATTCAATGAATTAAATTTGAATATTCGATCTCTAGATGAGTGTGAATGTGACAGATATTGACAATTTTTTAACACTATCACAGTGATAAGTCATTACTGATAACGTTTCGAATGATAATAATATGAATGAATGATAAATTTGTTGCATCATTACTATATTCTTTTGAAAATGTTTCCAAAATATTTTCATCTAATTATTGACTGTATTCAAACACATGATCAAACACTGTGGTGATTCAGTCGAAAAGGATATTCTTCACATCGGAATGTGCTGCGAATGCAGTAGAGGAGGATTTCTCGAGAAAGCGATCTCCAATACCAACCCGTCCTAGCGACCCCCATCTTCAAACCGGACGTGACTCTCAGAAATGCAATTTCGAGACACAGATCGACAATCGCAATGGAGACCAATCTCACGTGCAGTTAATTTCTGGATATTGGAAACGACAACTAGTCCAAATAGATAGGCCAATTGCCACCTACTTCCACTAGTGAAACCGAAGATATAAAAATCCATACACCAGTGACCAACAAATTAATTGAAATAATGATAATGTATAATGATGGAATAATAATGAAAATAATCTGGGGAGGAATGGAACTTAAGAGTTTCTAATCATGAAAATATAATCTCTCATTAACATTCTATGTAAACGAATATTGTCATGGATGAACGTGCAGGAACACATTATCACTTTATGATAAAGTGATGGTACAAGTACGTATATATATAAATATTGTACATGGAAGAAGAAGTGTCTAGTATCGGGCACAACATATATGAAATAAAAATCTTTCTCATGAAATAAACTGTTACAAAATCAACAATGGTAAACAAGTGATTTTGAGTTTATTGTTCTTCACGAGGATTGAATGATGCAACAAACAATGGAAGTGAGGGCGTATAAATACGGGTCTTTTTTCAAATACATCTGATCGAACTCCACGCAGCGCTGAAGAGGGCCGGAGGTACTCACCCTGTACATCATACTTACTGGAAAAGTTCCGTGTTGCAATCATTGTTGTTAAAATTGCGCCCTGTCAAACACACACAATAAAGATTGAATTAATATTTATCATCAATCACAATTCATGAAAAGGATGCTCTTTTTCAAACTAATTTACTAAAATTTATACACTTTATTTCAGACCTCTGACGTCGCCGCCGGCGGCTCTTCAATATTCGATTGCTTATTAAATCCAAGTCTCTCTTTAATTTTTTGCATATCCTCATTTGATTCAGACTCTCTACAAAATCTAAATGAACTCTGACAACAATAACACTCGCGGCAATCTTTCTTGTTACAAAAGAGTAACTGTACAAAACTATCGAACATTAAATGGCGAAAGAAAAATTCTCACAAATAATATAACGTATGTTAGGACTATTTTATATACACGATCGTAGATTCTAATAAAATTTGATCAAAGCCAGACGAGAGCAAGAGAAATTAATATGAATTCCGCTTTAAACAAATATTAGAACGAAATTTAAAACAAATCAGCGCGAACACAATTGACTTCATTCAACGATCGTAGCGATGAGGTTAACAATTCAAACGATACTGAAACTATAATCAGTCGTTATATTGTCCCGTGTGAAATATTATATCCTACAACAATATTGTGTTGATGCCTCATCAATAGTATTATAAGTTCGAATATAAGAGGGGCGAGATACACACGTCTTTGATACGATAATATTTATAACCCGTTTGAATACAAATTAACAGATGATATTTGAGCAAATGTGCCATAACACATTTTATCGTCAATATAATTTATGTAACCACAATCAACATCTGGATAATCGTAGAGCTGGTTTCGTAATTGCGGTTGATGATAAGGGAAATGGGACGTGAGGTACCACATTTGGCCGATTGTGTGGTCGACAGAAATTTACAGCAATATTGTTGCATCAGAAATTTGCCAATACATCGTTACCATACATATTCACATACACATGCATTCGCATATATGTAATGAAACTAGTGAACCCATTCTAACTCAACAGTTAATTTCCAAGGTGTCTCTAGTTAAACTCAGTTTCATTCGACCCTATATCACCTATCAAGTTAGTGAAATTATATAATGTAATTGCGAAAGGTCGGCGATCTTTCCATAATTCGATAGGTACCTCGACTGCTGATTATTCATATCGATTCTTCAGTTGAATAATCAAAAATTCAATCGTATAATCGTATAAATTCATCTTTTTTCTTTCATAAAGACAAATTTCATCTGATTTTATCAATTTCAAGTTTATAATTAAGTGTAATCGTTAGAAACGAAAGGTTAGATGGTTCCGATCAAGAAAGTAGAAACTTACTTTTAATTTGCGTCTTGCGTTGAATTTCTTCAAACAGTCCACAGTCTCTTGTCTGTGCACCACTGATGCCACACGTTCACGTTGCTGTAAATAAAGAGAAAAAAGATAATGGGGCATTATAGATGTTCATATACATAATTTGGAACTTTGAAGAATTAATATTCTGAGGAAAAAATATACGTACACAAATCCATGGATGCCTAAGTGCTTCGCTTGCAGTAATGCGTCTCGATGGATTCACAGTAAGCATTTGATTAATAAGATTCCTTGCTTCTGGTGTCACCGTGTCCCACTCTGGACTTGGATACTGCAACATATAAATATGGGTTATGTAAATAAAAGTATAATTAATCACAATTAACGTGTACTAAAAGAATAAAATTGAAGTGAGAATAGTAATTGACGTTTTTTTATTCTGTATTCTTTTTTCTTGTTTTTTCTTTGTAACTTACGTCATATGAACCAGCTTTAATTTGTCCATATAACCGATGTTGATCCTCATCCCAAAATGGAGGATACCCAACAAGAAGAATGTATAAGATGACACCACACGCCCAAATGTCAACTGGCTTTCCATATGGTTCCTTTTTTAGAACTTCTGGGCTGAGGTAACCAGGCGTACCGGCGAAACCTTCATTTCAAAATGATCATCGAAATATTATTATTATTCAAATCAATTCACCAAGATAGGACATTGTTCAATTAGGTTAGTTGCAATCAGAACTAATGATATTCACTTGTAAATAAATTCTAACAATGTGTTGCAAGTGATGGTAGTTGGTCACTTCTTATTCGTCTTCACTAACATTTGAATCAAGTTCAATTCGTGTCAATTTCTTCAATTGTGTATCATCATTTAATGTTGTCTGATTCAAGATTTTTTTTGTCTCCTCTCAAACGGCAAAGTGATGAAAAAAAAATTGACAAATAACTTACCATACCACGCCTGTGCGTCTCCCTGCATTTCAATCGCTAGTCCGAAATCTGCCAATTTAACAGCTGCGCCTTTTGCTTTACTAGCAAGGAGAAGATTCTCAGGCTGTATGAGTCGTTGTAAATCGTAAAATAGAACAAGAGCACAGTTATAAAATTGCAAGAAAAATATAGGAGATGAAGAATATGA
Organism: Meteorus cinctellus; assembly: GCA_030523045.1. Classification (NCBI taxonomy): domain Eukaryota; kingdom Metazoa; phylum Arthropoda; class Insecta; order Hymenoptera; family Braconidae; genus Meteorus; species Meteorus cinctellus. The sequence goes on along the minus strand of JAPYZF010000221.1, from coordinate 104,155 downwards.
GAACGAAAGAATGATGTATCAAGAGAATTATATAAAAATTATTTTTATTCATAAAAACTACCTTGAGATCTCTGTGCACAATACCATTGTGATGGCAGTGATGGACACTTTCCAAAATTTGTTGTATGCAATGGGAGGCGTCAGCTTCACTGTAAAATTCTCGGGCAACAATATCCTCAAAAAGTTCGCCGCCAGTGACTCTGCAATTTGCACATAAAAAAAAATCGTTGAAAAATAAATTGAATAAATGGTGTTACTACTGCTGACAGATATTTTTTAGATTACAAAGATGCAAAAATTGACGGCGGTGTCGTTTCAATTCTTCCATGCAATAAATTATGACGTGTTATTACAGTATATGGAAATATGAAATCTACATTTGAATTTGAATATCACGATAAAAATACAGTGAACGAGTTAAAGGTGAGAGGTGCCCACTCAAGTGAAATACTCGAACTATATACGCAGCACGTAAATCTATCTCCTGTTTCAGTTGGAATAGATTGTTTGATATTTCACGTGTACGCTCACGTTGGTAAGCAAATATAACAGAGAGTTCATGAGAATAAAATGAAATCAATCACAACTCAATATATATATGTAAATAACCGTGCAATTTTCATTTATATTTTCATTATACAATTTTATTCAGATCATTGGATTGAACGATAAAATGCATGTGTGAATTCTCTTTGAAATTCCAAATGGGTACATAATACTACATACATGCATACACATTGTGTTTATTTTAATTCTATAAATAAAATCTTTATCATTGCTTACAGATCGAAGACGAGGTAGTGGCAGTTTTCTTCCTGTATACTTTCGTGTAATCGCACTGCAAAATACAAACAGAAAACCAACAGTTATTAAAGTAACAACAATTACAAATGCAAATATTATTTCAACAAATTTTTTTCATATTCATTTTTATGGCTGCATAAAATTTGTGTATAAAATATTTTACCTTTCTCATATATATCAAAAGTGCTCTTGGAAAACTCGAGAACTATATTTTATATTTAAATAATGGACGCATATGGTTAAACTTTTTGCGGTATGATACCTTTCCAAGATGTCAACACTTTTAATTTAGTATTTCCTTTTCTTTCTTTTTTGTTTCACAGCTATGTTATTATATTCTATATTGTTTTCAGTGATTGTAAATCCTTTCATTTTATAAGTACTCATTTATATGTACATATTTATCCATGTTCTCCATGGTAATATGAACGAAAATATAAGTTTATTGATTGCAAATGTTTTCATGCTTATGAACGTAGTGTTGGGTCTCGTGTAATAGAATACGTTTATAGCGATCGAGAATACCAACATTTTCCATCGGTACATAAACGTATATATTCATATTTCAGATGTACAAGTGAACAGCTATTGCGGACTGAATTACATCCGCTAGTGTAATACGATATCAGGGAAGAACTCGAGCGGTGAGATGAAATTTATTCTGATCAAAAGTAGGTTGATGATGGTTAACCTTTAAGAAATTATATACCGACTGAATTATTATAGATGAGAAGATGCATCATATAACAATGACGTCGAATAATTAATCAAGCCACACGTTTCTGTTGATACAGTACAAATATATTTGTATCACGTATATCTGTACGTGTTTGCTTCTGTGTGTATATTATCAAACTCCTATAACAATTCTGTCATGAATTAATTGACGAATAAATTAATTCTCACATTAAATTTGACATTGAATGACAGACAAACCAATGTCCAAATAGAAATCAACAGCACCATGCAAATGCATTATTGTGGTTTGGGAAATTCACCTGATAGAGATCGAAATGATATTGTGTTGTGGAGAGAAAAAAAAATTAATGAAACTCGATGAAAAGACGAAGCATTCAGTACTGAAATGAAATATGAATATATATACGAGCAAGCAGTAATAGATGAAAGAGTCAATGTGAATCACTTCAAAAGATGAATTTAATATCGACAACGATGCGCAACAGGGTCATATTTCCCTTGAGAACTATTCTATCATACTTTTTCTTTCTTTTTTTTTCATTCTCCTTTATAATGTACAAGGATTGTCAATAAAAAAATTTCAGTCGATTATTCATCATGGATAATTTTCGACAATGTATATCTTATTTCAATTTACCAGTTCTTAGAGACAAAATAAATAGGAAATAAAGAGACAAGAAGAATTTAAGAGACAGAACATGAAAAATAAAAGAGAAAAAGTATCGATCGTGTGTATAGCGTGCCACACCTCAGTCTTCTCTCAGAATTTTCATCTCCACCCTTGTGCATAGCATTCTCACATTATTCCTTGACATAAATGTGAATAGCACTATATCATCAATTTTTAATGCCATGAGTGTTTACATAGATGTATATATTTTTTTATACCTCGGCCATATATTGAAAACTATAAAATTTACGGAAGCGTAGGACGCAATGTTGTTCAAAATCGTTTCGCAACGTTTGTTTTCATCGTCGTGGGATATAAAATTGTATAAAAATCGTTGTTGAACGTTCGACATTATGTGTCGAATACCCGTCAACGTTGGTTTCACGATACTACTGTGGTTGTGTGTTCTATTCGTTCTTAGGGGTGAGAGGGAGTCTCAATAGGTATGTTCACCATATACCACACATTTCTCTGCCACTCAGAAAGCAGAGCATCATTGTCGTATAGTCACTGTATGTACTTGTCGAGGTTATATCGATCCTCTAGGCCACACCTCGATGCGTTTGTTTTATAGTAGTGTGCACGATGGTGGATCGATTAATCCTGCAGTCTATTCATTATTGAATTTATCTTCTACATGTTTATCCGTTTAGTAACTCGTTCATTTTCTTTTCGCTTTAATTGATATTGTCAATTCTTTTGTTTATTGGCCTAGTCTCATGATGACCACCGTGAAATTGAATATTGTTAAAAACAGTCAACTGATTTTGTTTAAACCATTGTCCTTCATTATTCCAAATTGATTTGGAAATATCATTTATCATTGGTCAATGATGGAAGTGTGAAATTTAGGTCCCAAAATCTCTTAACATAAAGAGGTTTTACTGTATTGTGAATGTTGCAGAGGAATTAAAGAGAGGTGTCCTATCAATATTGACATTCTAATTAAAAGATGTTCAAACCAAATCTGTTGCTAAATATATTTTACTTTCGTCATTGATGCTTTGAGAATTTTCTGATTGTTCAAGTCTTATCAAATTTTTCATGTTAATTAGATCATTCTCTAAAACAGACAACAGATAAAAATTCAAATCAATTTGGCATACCTAACGACAGGTAGAATTTATGAATGTTAATTATTATTGATTTCATTAGTGAATATGCGTTGCAGACATTTCTAAAGAGAATACGTCGGGAATAAAAAAATAAAATAAAATAGTGAGATAAGTTCTGTCAAAAGCCTGACACAATTCGAATGTATGTATACACACATGTAAAGTATTTGCGTTGCATGACAGCAGAGCTGTCCGTCGGTCTAGTTATTTATCGACGTGCGCGCGTGTTCGTTGTTCAATTGAACGCCGTGCAGTGAATAAAATACATCAAAAAGGTGGACTATATTTGCGAAAGCTCACATTGTGCTGGGACATATACATATATATATGTTGATATATATTTACACGAACCAAGCAGACGTGCCATCGAGAATGAACCTTATGAATTATGAATAAGGACAACTGATCCTGCATGGTGAAAATTAAGCAAGCAGAATATATGACGTTTGTCTACTACATAAGATGATGCTCTTCGCATGACAAATTTCGAGTGAGGAGTGATGTCTATATATTTTGTCTGATGTATATTAATGTGAATAATCTGACAGAAGTGACAATATTTTCATAATTGAATTGGACTTGGGAATCATTGGAAAAATAAATCTGTCTTCAATTGAAGTTTTGCGAGGAATCGGTTGAAAGAAGAAAAGAAATTCGTGTTTTTTTTCTTGATATTTGCCGGAATTGGTTTGGAATATTATTTCAATCAATTTTCATTTCTTTTTTATTGCTGTGTGATACGACTGAGCGATTCTCCCCCATCAATTTACTGAGGGTTCCATCGAAATATTGTGGAATTCTATAACAATATTCTACTCGGAATATGAAGTTAAATTAATGTCGATGTAATGTTAAATCAATATAATTCTTGGGCTTTCTCAAGTATAATGGGTATAGAGCTACACAATACTCGTTTCATTATCTTGCACGTGACTGAAAATGCAAAAGTCAGCCGTTCGTTCACAGTATAAAGCTATATCATTTGTGATGATATGATGTATAGTGGTGTTGTAGTACTCTCAGAACCAAAGTATTGAAGAATCCATGAGAAATCCTCTTCATTAAACTCTCTTTCTCCCTCTCATTTCCAACTTCTCTTGCCGCGATACTCCAAATTTGTTCTACTTTCTAGAATCTCTATCCTGTAAGCCATTACAATCGGAAGTAATCTTTTATGCCATCATATCCGTGAACACTCTCATACGTGATACGCGACATAAAAAATTTTTATTCACATAAATTGTTGTGTCTCTTTATATTTTTTTCAAGACTACACAGTGCAGTGTTGCTTTTCATTGCTTTCCATCCCTATTAAATAACTGCCATGATTTTCATGTATTTTAATTGCCAGAACTAATATATCGAACTACTTCAATAAAAAATTATCCAAACTATTAATGTACTACAATTTAATTTTCCGAATTATCTCCGAATGATTTGAAACGACACAGAAAATTAAAACAAAATTTATCAACTCGATAATAATAATTTATTCTGTACTAAAACCATTACGTAATTACTCGCGAGGACATTGACCGTAGTGCTTTATTCTAATTTGAAAGTGGGGTTGCAAGAAAAAATTACAATTCCATACTCGAGCGCAGTAAATTTTCATTAACATTTGCTTCTCTCTCACAAAATTGTTTTTCACCGAGACACGTTCCCATGTCTCATTTGTCAAGCAGTGTGCCCTTTTAAAATCATCGCCAACAAAGCATCAAAGCACAACAGTAAATTAACACGTATATACACTCCATTCGTATCCAATGCTCAAACCTCGAAACGAAAGAAAGAAACAAAAATTCAATTCTATTCTCATTATTTTCCAACACTATATTTCATTTGTGTGCGTTATTTCAATCACTGCTATATGTATGTGCCTGTACACAGTGAAAACAATGTGAAATCTGAAACTTATTGCCGCACGGTCATTGTCAAGGATTCAAAAAAAGAAAAAAAAAAGCCCCTGATCAATTCGTCGATAAACAAAACAATACGTGAAAGAAAGAGTGATATCGAACGAAAGAAAAATAGAACAAAGAAAACACAGTCTCGTGAACACGAGTTATTCCCCCGACCTTTCGCATGTCTCAAGGCCATTATATATATTCGCATAAATATTGATTATTTCCTCAATTTTCTTAAATCAAATTAATAATAATCATATCAATACATCAATTTTGTAATGGCAATGAAGAAAAAAAATCAAGAAAGACAAATTTATTTCTCATTACTTCATCACTTGATAATTATTTCCCCAGGGCCAATCTTTATTATTTCATAACAATACGTAACACATAAGTAATCATTGCAATAATTCTGAAAATGTTAGGGGATGAAAGCAGCTATTGATGCCACCACTTTCATCCCCATGTCCAAATGGCAAAAATAACTTTCTAATGTTGCTGATCTGTCTGCAAATGAAGGTGGGCAGACAATAATGATGATGTTGCCAATAAATACTACACATAAACACATATAAATAGGGGAATTTTATTCTCTAAGAGGGAAGACAATAACTAAGACACCCACATACATAATGTCAGTGAAAAAAAAAGAGATTCGTGTTCACAAAAACATTTCGATTGAATGAATATGATTTATTATAATTTCTACACTCAAATTTATACGCAATGAATGTAAAAATTAAATTTCATTGCATAATTTTATCATAATCATACTAATAATCCGTTTGATATCTCATAATTTTCTTTCAAACATTCTTAATTTATTCTACAATCTGATATCATTGCAAATTATCCGTTATTATTTATCAAATTCAAGCTCGCGGTTTTATCTTTCTAACTACTTTTATATTCAATAATCACATGAAATGATTAATTTGAAAAATATGCTATCTTTTATGTGTATTGATAGATGCATTATGTATAAAGGTGTGTTATGTATGTCGTATTGAATAACTGCCCGGCACGTCCAACTTCAATTTGTCTTTATCGACACTTTGACGAATCAGGGCCAATCACTGCAATAAGTCTCATGGTTTGTATACACTTCATTTGTGTCCATGATGATAAATACACTTGGACAATAGCACACAGAAGCCCGGCATAAATATCGAATGGTTAATGCATGTACATATGTATAATATTATTGCTTATATACATAGAGTTCATAGTATATATCGCCCTCATTGATATTCAACACAATTGTGTAAATGAACAGTCAATGCATATTCATATATGCGGATGATTAGATGAATTCATGGTAAACAAGTGTTTATTATTAGTTAATCAATTTTGTTTTCGTCAACACAATTTATTCGTCTGTTCATCTATTGAAATATACACTCACCGATATTTGGATGTTGCAATTTTCTGCATATCCGCGCTTCTCGTTCGAGTTTTTGGAAATCTGGAACGAAAAAACATTAATTATTAGAATAATTCTTGAGAAACGAAAAAGTTTGATAATTTTTACATCTTTTTAAACTTCACATCTGCAACAGCCACTGAAGTTATATCATTTGCGCGAATATCCATACAAGTAACAATAATATTTACGGAACAACAATTATTGAGAATGACAGTGACTTCAATAATTTATATGAAAAATTCTAGTTATGATTAAAAAATACGCAAGACATAAATATATAACCTACTGATACTTGAACATATTTTTTTAATTAAATACTATATATGTTAAATGACCGAAGAAGTTTTCGATGTTCTTTGAGGAAAGAATATAGACGTGAAAGTTCCATAAAAGAAAACGTTCTTGTCGTCCAATGCACTCTCGGTCGCTTCCTCATTCTGACATGCTTGGCCGTACTAGTAGTTGAGGTGGTAGTAGTACTAGCAGTATTCGTTCTATATGCACGATGAAAAATCAATCTGTTGCACGTGACCTAACCACAATGTCTCCCATGATAGAATTGAGATGCGGCAAGTTCTTATATTCAAGTACCACATTGGACTTTTCACTCAATTCAATCAATTGAAAAAGCCGAATAGAAAAGTAAAGGAAAAAATTACAAGTATGGAAGAGGAAAGAAAACACTATCTGAGTTTAAAACTTTTTTTTTTTTGTTTTCTTATAGTCTGTCACCATCGTTTTTCTTTTCCGCATTTTAATTCGTTATATTCTGTTGCATATTGCACGTGAGGGGAATGCATTTAATTTTGGATATAGAGGCATCCCGTTAACGAATGAATATTAAGAGCGATTGTGGAACCCGAGATTCCGCTATCCAAAAATAACGTCAAGCAAACGCGTACACATATAAACTCAAGACATTGGTGATGGCATGACTTCATATATAGCTGACGACGCAGATAATATTTTTGTGGATCGTTGCAGCCATTGACGAATAAAAATAACGCTAAGACCACCGGCTTGCGTGACCGCAAGTAACTTCTTTCATATTTCACTTTCATACAATGTTCTATGAATGTTCTAAACATTACTCTCAGTTCAATGAACGACATCTCACTAACAATATAAATATTATAAGAAATAGTAATAGTTATGGCAGTCATAAACTACAGATGTCTGCGCACTCGTAAAACCCCATAATAATTTATTTGGGTCAATAGGAATTGTATTTTTATACAAAAATATTTCATTGTTTCACATTTTTTCTTTTCCATTCAATTATTATTCCTCCTTCTTTCATTTTCAGGAGAAAATTTAGCCGGAAGAAAAATATAGAACAAAAGAAGAGAGTACCTAAAAATAGTTGCAAACAATTGCCCGAATATTAAGAGTGACGTGACAAAAAAATGTGGGCGCAGGAGTAAACAAAAAATTTACAGAAGAATTAGAAAGAAAAATACGAACATACTTTATATATATAAATGAAGAAGGAAAAACAAGAATGTGTCTATAAATCGAAGAAAAATTCTTGTCATCATTTGAATCTACAAATATAACAGGAAAAATTGGTGAGAGAAAATGAAGTCAAGCAAGTGAACACAAATAAATAAAGAAAATATTTATGTGTTTGTATGTGGAGGCGAAAAATTTGTACAACGAAGTGAGGTGAAAGAGTTCACGTAGAGAGAGTTATGAGAATTGAATTGTCATAGCGGCTAACAAGCAACCCTTGTTTGTCCTAAACTTGTTATTGGCGAGGTCACTACGTCGTGTAGATGGAAAATCCACACACACACACGAAATAACACACCATCCTATACAACCCAACATCCATTGACACTGAAATTAACATTCAAACGCACACAAGACATGTAAACTCATAAAGTCAATAAGAAATAACATAAATTGTTTTTATTTTCTTTCCAACCAAAATGGAAAACTAATTAAAAAAAAGTCACTAAATAATAAATCGAATAAAGAGGAATATTAACAATATACACAGCGATATTAACGCTATTGAAGACCGACGTGGGATAATCCTGATGATAAAAGAATGAACCAAACAAAAGAATTGAGAAGAAAGAACAGTGAACGTGACGGAGCCTCCAAACACCGTCAATATCACCAATTGTTCGAAATAAAATATCCCATTACAATGTCAAAGATTTTATTTATTATCACACTTTTTCTTTACGTCACAACATACAATACTGCCTTGAATAAAGAATGAAAACCGACCTCGTTAGCTACATAAATGAAACAATGATTCAACTTTATTTATAAAAATGTCCGGAATAAATATTCAAATCAAACTTTGCCAATGAAACTTTGATAGTTATTCTACATATTTTCATTGCAAAACGTAACTCTTGAAAACGAAATAGAACTAATAAAAAAAAATTAACCATTAAAATAGTTCTCGAACATACTTTATACATATATAATGCGGGTGTGGCCAATAGAATATTCATATTCATGTAAAATGAGTCAATATATATATTGAAGTTGAGAGGTAATGTTATATATATTAGGGAGAGTGAAGTGTGCGCGTCAGTGACGACCACGCGGTACAACAGTTGACGAATAGAGGGAACGGGTCGAGCGGGCACTGGGGCAAGGTCGTGATGACGCGCCGAGAACTGGAGAGCAAGAGGAACGAACGAGTGAGATGGGGAGGCAATATAGCAGCTCCCATTGCGTTGCAAAACTCCCTCCTATCTGCTTCATTATTTAATAATATTCTCTTTTATATATGTATGAACCATGTTCTGCATCACTACCACGGGGAAAATTTCATAGTGAAAATTACGACCAGAATAATGTAACTGAATATCTACACGAAATACCCAAGAATATACTGCATGGTAAATTTTACCATCAAATATTGAATATTATCGTGCACATATTAACATGTGCACTGCAAAACTTATCAAATATTATATTCTTAAATAATTCGAGTTTCTATATCTTCGTAGCAATATCAACGATCAAATTTTTTACATTTTTCGAGGGTTGAAACTGTTGGTTTCTTTCTTTTACTCACATCATTCAGTGCGCCCACATAAGTTGAATCAATACAAGAAAATGTAATTGCTTCACAAATTTCAGTAAATGTTGATAAATTATTGCAAAAGAAACTCGATGGAGTATGATGTAGATAGTGATGTACTCTAGAGTTTGTTGATTTTATCAACATTAAACTTTTGACACTTGGACTTGTACTGATTCATCTATGCAGTGTCCTCAATTTGACTTTCTCCATCTTCTGCATCACTATACACTTCATTTCCTTCCCTAATTTCCGTCCATTCTTGGCGCCGTCAAGCGGAAGGCCGTTAAGAAACAAAGAAAGTAAAGTGGATTGGTAAATGAAATGGAGAGAGACAACTGAAGAATGTGGGCGAATGTCAAATTTTTCTTTTATTTATTTGTTTTCTTCTTCTATTCTTTCTTTTTTTTTTTTATTTTCATCTGGGATTCACTCGCGAGATTGCTGTAAAAAGTGAGAAATAAATTTACTCCCACGATCAGTCAATAGTCTGTCAATGATAAATTGTTTTTCCTGACCGATATTTGAAAGGACACGAATAGAAACGAAAAAATATTCAACAACTATACAAAAACATTATTTTGTATTTGATTTTCCTCTTTTCCATTGATATTATACTGTTTTGTAGGAACTGTATTTGTATTCGACATTGTGCACGTATCATTAAGTTTAAAAGAGACTGACATCTCTTATCCTTTCAATATTCCAGGCATCCGTCAAGAAACCCGAGAGCTGAAGGTGGTTGGATTAAAATCGAACATGAGAAAGATTTGTTGACGCTTCATAATGATGAGAAAAAAAGTTTTGCTTTGTTTTACAACATAAATCCCTTCAACGATTAAGTAATGAAATTTCCGACCCTCACATGTGATTCAGTGAATCAAAAAGTCATTTCCAATTATAGCAAAATATTTTATTCATAACATGAAATGAGAAAAGAGAGAAAAATAAAGTCCCAGAACGTATCACCACCCTAGAGAATGGAAGAAGACAATTTCAAGAATGAATTGCTGGGAATTACATTCCCTTATTACATCCAAATCCATCATTGATGTCAGATAAATACGTGCATTGCATGCAATATAGTAATCCACTTCGAAGTTTCATGAGGAAGTGGAGAAAAGAAATAAATGATTGAATAAATAAGCCAAGGATGACACTTTGTGATTTGTAGAATGTTCGAATTGAATTACGCATTAAAGGCAAATAAAACAACACACATTCATTACACGAGTACCATGTGCGTGGCCCATGACACAACAAATTCCCAACGTGATCGAGAATTGACACGCAATCTCAAAACCGCACGTTTGGCGCTCGCACACACTCTCCCTATATACATACATCACTTTAATACATCATCTGCTTTGACATTTCATTTTTACTTGTGAATGATTGAAAAAAAAAAAAAATTCACGTCATTGTGTTAACCACAAACAAGCAGAACAAAAAAGAATAAAGTTCAAAATACAATGAATAATTTACGACTGATTTTTTTCCCAATCTTATGTTATTCATTCAATAAAAGCCCATATGAATATCTAAAAATAAATATGGCAATGTGAACGCTTTATGAGGCGTAAATGTGTCGATGGAGGATATGTCGTACACATAGATATAATTTTCTTATAGTTGTATCGTCTGCTTGCTCGCCTGCTTCCGAGCTCCCTTCATATCTGTATATCGCAACAAACGCATAGCCTTACTAACTCGATAAATAGCGCAATGCGCGTTGCCGTTTATCGGATAAGCCACTTTTGCTCCGTTGATTGATACGATTATAACGCTCGTCTGGCTTCGAACACCTCTTGAAGTCGGCTATATATTTCAAAGTCTTGCCAATCATCAATTATTCATTTTCATGAACAGGGAAAAAGCCACTTTTTTCATATCAATCATTCATTTTCAATATCTTTACTGTTATCTTTATCATTGTGCATTGACATTTTTTTTTCACTACCATCATTGTCGGCATGAATTTTTATCCTTTATCCTGGTGTTAATGATCAAATACAATTTGGTCTAATAATGGATACCACTTCTTCTTTTTTTGTGAATTTAGTAGCAGTTGGTGCAGTATTATTCACGATGAAATTTTTGGCATTGTGACAATACGAAATACACACGTTCACATATATAAACTCGCGTGTTTTTAGACATGAGACTTATTCTGTGCTAACACAACCACCATGTAACTATTAACATGTACCAGGGAATTCTATTGCTAGAATTAATCGAACACATCACCGATAAAAGATTCACGTATTTCATTAATAAATCTTACGTGATATAAAGTTCTTTGTATATTTGGATACCATATCGTTTCAAGTGTTCTCATAATTGAATTATGCGTCGTAAGTAAATAAGTATTATAATAAAATTGTAGACCAGACTTTGGTGCACAGAATAAGACCGTAGTAATATGAATTTTGATTATTACACGAAAAGTCATCAACAATAGCATGAAGTGAATTTTAATAATGTCTTTTCACAGTAGCCAATGAATGTTTCTTCAAATAATAAATTTCTGTTGTGTCGTTTTGTAAACGGAGGAGTTACAATACATATATATATATATATATATATATATATATATATATATATATATATACATAAGGACGAAAAATTATTAACTCTAGTCATAACAATCATCAAAGAGTTGCGGTGGTTATGTGATGGCATATTTTGGCTCCGAGGAATTATAATAAATAATGTTACACATCATAAAACGCCTACTCTGAAAAATATATTTACCTCTTTGAGATAATTTTCTTGTATTGATGACCTTGGCTGCAAATTCCTGTCCAGTACTTTTCTGCACACATCTTCGAACTACTGAAAATGCACCTCTGAAATCAGAAATAAAAAATTGTAGCATTAAAAAATTACAATTTCACTGTATAAACATGAGCTTATGATAGAATGAATTTCAAATAAATTATAATCCTCTTTGCAATATTCATCAAGTTTGAAGTTTTGTTGAATCAATGAACCCTATAACCGTTCAACAATTTGTCGGCAAATAAAACTAATTCAGATGATCATGAATTCCCAAACTCTGTGAAGAGCGAGCATTTGGATTTGTGTCCGATGTTGATGTTATACATCGTGGTTAAGTGCATTGCCTCTAGCGATGTGGAAAGTAAACTTTCCTGGGTTATTTCCACTCTTCCCTTGACTTTGGCACAACACATAAACATGTATATATATATATCATATAGAACGTATTATCGAACGTCAGGAAATACATTTGTGAACTTTAGTTCGGTTTACTCTGCTTCAAAAACAAAATGTTGACAAAAGTGATATATGAAAGTAAGCGTGAAGGTGACGAATAAAACGTTTGGGCATTATCGCATTGAAGCTCATAATGCCTTGAGGGATCTTTCTTTTTTTTTCTTTTTTGGTTCAACAATGTCAAGCGTTGACGAGGGATCAATTGGTTATATGAAAAAAGTTAAAGAACAGAGAACAAGGACGAAGTGAAGTTGACACAAAAAAAAAGAAATAAAAGTGAAGAGAAATGTAAGAAGCATTTGCCAATGTCAACGAGATGTCACAAGAGCACTCAACGAATAATATTTTATTATTCTATTGCAGTTTTTTACAACTGCATTTGAAAGCATGAAACAAAAGGTTATTCAAAAGATATGAATAATAAATGAGGCGCAATGGATGCATTTTTTTCAACTGTTTAATAATACGATCGCGGCATTCAATGGATACGATAAAGAGCAGTAGCAACATCAAGGTATATCTTTACCGAAAATTAATTGAGGAAGTAGCTTCAATGTCGTATGCAAGCGTCGAAAATTTCAACCGGTAACTGTTGAAAAAATATGAAACGAAACCTTTGAAACTATCCCGCAGAGTAATTGAATGAAACGTGCACCAAGCACGATTTTATTTTTCTTTACCTCTTTCTCAATCCATCTCGTCACATACCTAAAATTTCTTTTACTCCTACCACCAACTTTTTTTTATTTCGATAGATAAAAGACATCACCCGATTCCCATGCGACACGAATTGAATAAATTAATTATTAATCCAGTTCTTTTGTGTGTATTGAAATTAAGTTTCTCTGGGATCTATGTGTCCATTTTTTTTTTTCGTCATACGACAATTTTTTCATGATTTGATCATCCAAACTAATCCTAAATCGCTGTTTCCTTCGATTCGGGTTATTAGTCCTTTCAAGAGGAAAAATATTGTCCAAAAAGATTATCGATTTATCGTGATGATTAAGAATAGTGAACAGCTGGCTCTTAAAAACACCCACAATCGGGAAATTATGAAAGCAGCGCCATAGTTGGATTATTAGTTTCCAAGTAATAATTTTCATCATCGTGAAAACGCAATTTCGAAAAATAAGTGTGGGATTGATGTTTGACTGAATTTTTCCCATCACAGAATCAAACTTTTGCTTCTCATCAAATCATCCCCTGTCAGGGCTTTTGTTAGCTGTAACTAACAAGATAACTTTTGGAAGAATATTGAGTTGGATGGATAGACTCTGTCATCATGAAAAAAAAATCAAGACCACTTTCATCAATATTCCGAATTTCAACGCCACATGTTTTGAGGGAGACAAAATTATTCTGGCACAGCTGCAGTAAAAACAAACCCTATAAGTGATTAAATAATATAAAATTAGTTTCTCAACAAACTCGCAATATGAATCCGTTGTTGTTTTGATCCCATATATTATTTTAAATAATTTGCCAAGTTCAATGAACATTGTCGTAAAGTAAATGAAAAACTTAACGGTGGCTTCATTTTCCCAGTGTATTCAATAACTAGGCCACATAGGTGAAGGCGTACGTGAAGTATATTGCAGTAAGTAGTAGTACAGTGGCGTTGATATGAAGCCTTCAAGGGTCGGCGATCATACGCGCCCAGTTTGAGTCCACTTTACCTATTGTGTGAAGCATAACTTTGTACCCAAGGACGTGAGGTCAGCTGCTGCGCATCATGCACTATTATTTATATTTCTTGCTTGTCACTTCCTCAAAATAACCCATATTGCAGCTACCCTCTCTCTGTTCATCCATATGTATATCTATATACACGTAACAATGTATTCATGCTAATATAACGACCCGCCATGTTTTCCCCTCTAAAAACATTCAAATAGGAAGAGAGTTTGAACGTGGCAAAGAGGGAGGCTTATATATTGATCTCTTACTATCCCTAAACGCATACACATCGTTCTTCAATCTCTCGACCCATTTTTCCAACACACCCCTATGAGTATTCAGGCCGCTGAGATAAAAATACAAGACTGTATTTGTAGACAATCTAAAGCAAAAGGCTTTTATATACATTCATATGATTTACGCATCAAGGGGAAATATCAGGACGAAAGCTTTCGTAGAATCGATTCTTTTATTTTGCATCTTGCTGAAGTATGTTCTTACATGAATATGTGTTTGCGGTTTACAATTGAACAGGCCATTATTTACCCACAATTGCTAAAATTATTTTTGTTTGGAACATTCAGCACGAAGAAATTGATACAATAAAATATGAAATAGCGATAAATTTTGGAAATTATATTGATAAGCTTCAGAGAATTTTTTAATGAACTTTTCTCATTAATTTAATTATTTGTAATTCATTAATTTCTTATATATATGGGAATGAAAATTGTGTGATTATACTGTTGAAGACAGCAGAAAGAAATCATTAACAATTGTGATCTGAATCTACAATCGATATCTGATGTTTAAATATTTTTAAGATAAATATTGAGGTACAGAATGAAATTTTTTTGAGAAATCACCCAGGTCTTTCACTGTGAAATATTAGTGAGCTTTCACTGACATTTTTCGTTTCATTTATGAAATTGTAACACAAACACATACTCATTATTTCTCGAGTTTTTGATATAATCTCGTGTCAGTGCTTTGTTCACAATTATTCTTTTTCATTTTAATATCTCGTAACTAGAAAAGTTCTAAAATATTAATATGTATACATAACGAATGTCCCTGTACTCGTTGTTATGTTGACGACGGTAAAGACATTTTGAGTTTCAAGTTATTACATTCTGCACGAAGAAAAAAAAAAAAAAATAAAAGGAAAGAATGAAAATTAATTAAACTACGATGTTTATATATATATATATATATTTTATGAATGGAAAAATGGCTGTCATTTGGGGTCACAAGAGCCTAAAGAGAACGTTCACTCTTGTTTACAAACATACCGGGTGTACCAGAATTATTTTACTTTTTGTAAATGATACATTAAAACAAAAATGATTTAAAGTGAAATAGTCTTCATGTGATCGCTGTATTTTTATCTTAAGTGTCTTCCGTATTGATATAATTAACGAATTGAAGATAACAATCCTGCACTTCCATGTTAAAAAAAATTTCGATTGTATACAATACACAATTTCTTAAATGAGAACGAATTCATTCCATCAATTTAAGGCGTATTTGAAGTATGTACGAATGAAATCATTGAATGAATAAAATACGTCGACTTCTGAAGACATTTAACACTCTACTATTTACAAAAAATCTAGTTATTCTGGTTCACAATGTATATGAAGTCGTATAAACAGGTTGGACTTTTGTGTGTTCAGCGAAAGAGCGACAATTGAATTCACTTACAGAGTATGTATGACGTAAAACGTTCATACATAAGTATGAAAAAAATATGTACGTCCAAGTACGTCAATATGTTGACGCAATTTGTAAAATTATATGAAGATTTTATTTTTACTTCTGACAATCATAAAAACAAATTCTTTAAATTTTTGAAGATTCACAAATTGAGAAAACGAGTTCGAAATGAATAAAGAAACCGAAATAATTGAACGAAAAGAAATAACAGGGGAAGATACTAAAGAAAATCGTGTTTAGAATTCAGTTGCCGGATAAACAATTATCTATCTACTTCTCTATTTTCATCTTCTTTCTTCCTATCTCTATTCGTTTCCTTAATGTTACCACGTGACTAGAGCATGAGGAAAACCTTTCACAAAATTTTGTCGCGACCTCTATAAAAGTTTTCTCACGGTGGAATATACAAAAGACACGTCCAATTTTATTCATTCAACGTTTTCTTTTTTTCTTTTCTCTATCTTTACTTTTTTATTTTTTTTCTTTTCCCCCAAGTTGTGAGGGCGTGGGGCTGAGGGTTGAACGTGAGGGGATCACGAGCATTGCAAAGTCTGTTTGGCCAAGGAAGGTAGATACATATTTTGTCAGTATGAGCATACTTATCGTAGAAGGAAGAATAGATTTCTCCTGCTCTCTCCCTATTTTGACTGCACAGAAGTTGAGGGTGATATAATATACGCATTTAATTTTTTCATTATATTTCTTTTACATGTACATTCATAAAAATGTAAAAGAAATATAATGCAGGGATTGTGGATGTCCTGCAGACAAAAATGAGATATATTTTTGTGAGATATTTATCAGGAAATGAAGCAAAATACATTGGATGAAATTCATTTTGAAAATCCTCTTACGAATACGAATTGAATGTATCGATCTCTTTTATATACTACTGCATATATAATGCACGAATACCAATGAAGAGTACGTTGAAATTCAACATAGAACTCAGCTGCAACATTGCGATGAATAAAGATATAAAATTATTCAACTTTTACATTTCTTTTTAGTTGAATAAAGTCAGAGGTTGGATGATGAAATTTGAATTGGCCTATTCATACAGCTTGATTGATAAACTTAACTTGATTTTTATATGCGCACATAAACGTCATCCATATAAATATAAGTTACTTCCATTTGTAATTTAGAAAATTCTCACAGGAAACGACCATACATTGCTACTACAGAATGTTCATACAACACTGCCGTGCACTTATCAGAAGACAGGAAAGAATTCACGAGTAGTGAATATAAGGGAATGGCGACGACCAAGAAGATACGGAAGTCAGAATGGCCCCGGTGTATAGTTGGACGTTTTAGATGTAGTAAGAATGAGTTTGAAAGATAAAAAGTTCAAAGAGAACGGAACAAATCGTCCATTTAGTTTTCTTCATTTTTTTTCGTCACCTTGTATTTCAAGACAGTGAAAATTCAGTTTCATTTAAAATTCTTTTCTATACTATTTTCCAAAAAAAAATGAACCTCGAATTTTATTACATAGTGGTATATAATATTTGCAACCCTTTTCAGTGGAAAAATATAAATCGCTACAAGAGTGAAGGAGAAAAAGGAAATACGAGAAACGCCAGAAAAGCACGAGAGTTATTCGACAATTATTTACTTGTGCTGACTGAAAGTATAAGAAATAAGATATGTGGCACTTTATTTCACCTAGACATTTTTCATTATCAGAGATTGAAAATCAATTTCGATTTTTTAAAATTCATCCCAAACCTATTTTCAGTTGTCACATAACGAAGAAATTGCAAAAGAGAAATGGGATACATAAAACTTTCATTAAATAAATTGTCTTGAAAGATTTGCAAGAACAATCAATATTTCAAGCAATAAAATTCTTCCTTCTATATCATTAACCTCACACGTTTCCCTTTCATCAAATCATCACTCTCTCAAGATAGAAGCAAAAAAATTCCCATCAAACATCTGTAAATGCTTCACAACTCTAAATAACAATGTTTATCATGTTACAAACGATATAATTCAGCATCCACAAAATTATTTGCGTCAACTCAACTAAAATCCATTGAATATTCTCAAAGTCGATGATGATACTGTCCATATTAAACAAAAGGCCGGGAGAGAAATGGTGGAAGTTATGAGACAACATGAAAACGAGCGAATGGCAGACGGCGCATAAATTTCTCCAAGGTGGCGCAAATTAAGCGTACTTATGCAACTAGGCCAAAACGATAAAGTTAACGTAGGGATGCATACATATACATAAAGAGACTCACACTTCTATACATATACATAAGTATGCATATACAGAAAGGAGAGAGAATTGTGGGAGAGATGACAGAGCTGTCGACGATGGGTCAACCCGCTTTTCTTCAACTCGGTGAACATTCATATTACAGGTACTCTCATTTACCACTCGCACACTTTTTTACCTGTATATTCATCCACAGCATTTACACATATATACAAGTGCGTTTCTCGGCTGCTCTTGCGCCGCACGGATCGATGAGTTGCGCGCACATCTCCTACCCTCTCGCTTTTTCCCTCCCCGTTCATCCCGCAGATATACATACCAAGGCGGTATTGTATGCGCACACAAGGTTGAAGTTAAAGCAATGTCGAGAGAACAAAACATCTCACAGTTTTATATCCACATGTATATATGGAGTTACATATAAACATAAAAATAAATATATATATGTGAATATATATGCAGAAAAGTTAATGTAAAAAAGTCTTTGGAAGACACTCTGCATGTGAGAGCCAAGTAAATCGATATGCACTGTCTATTTCCACTCTGACGAAACTTTTTGTGGGCAAAAAAAAATATTCGTTCTTCTGTCTATATTAAAAGAAGTGAATGTTCCCTAGATTTTTTTTCGCATCACAATTTATAGTTTCTAACGAATTTATTGTTGCCATCCGTATCATTGTATAAAAAATTTTTGAACTAACTTTATCAGTTCATAAGAAAATATATATCAAATTTAAATCTGATATAGATTCAATATTACTAAATTACTCGATCGGATGTTCGGATATTTACCAAGTTCGTGTGTAATAATTTATAATGGAGATCATTCGGATGAAATTAATTGAGACACTTCATTAAGTCTCAGAAAAGTTTCTTGTTAGAGCAGAAAAGTATTTTCTATTTTCCACAAGATTCATTATTCCGGTAAAATTGTCTCGTTTTCTATACATGGCTACGTTAATTATATGGGATATCACTTGAACGTTAATGTGGGAGAGGAATATGATGAAATAAAATCAAGCTGTCGAGGAAATAATGAAAGTTTAAAATAACTGGATCTTATGAATGGTGTAAATTCAACTAAAGTGATGCTTCTACCGTTCAGCATTGGATAAAATTAATTAATCAAAAGTGAATGTTATGTTGTTTTTTTCTTATAGCAAGTCAAACCACCTCACGGCACAAAAGTCTATGAATAAAAAAATAAATAGATAAATAGCAATAAAAATGAAAAATATACATCAGTTTTTGTTCGAAATTGTCAGTGATGATTTCAAGTATAAAACTGATAAGATTCTAAAATAATTATCCAACGATAAATTAATAAAACTGTAATTATTGATAATTTTGTTCACGATTTGAGGATATATGGGAAAGATGTTATATGGGATTGAATCCAAATGACTGGCATGACGGCAATACTAATAATACAATAGCAGAGAGATAAGACTCGGGGTGAAGTGCCGGCAGGTTTTGATGCTGCTACAGATACCAACACACATACACACATGCAAGGCAATCAATAATAGACCCCCCAATGGTCGATTGCTTCTGTTGTCTCCCTTCCTATCTCTCTATCTCTCTGCGCCTGGTGTTCACTATATGTCCTGCATCATCAGGCGCGCGTGTTCACTCGTGCATTGGTTCGCTCTCCTTTCGATTCTTTTATTATTTATTTTCATGTATCCTAATAATTTTTTATTCCATTGACGGAATGAACGAGCGTTTCTATGAACAAACAAATTTTTTCTTCCTCATTTCTCTTTCCATTGCGCCCACCACACCCACTTGATTATTTACATGTTTATTCATGTATTTTCCAGCACGAATGAAAATGGAAATACAGAAAATATGTTTTGACAGTTATTTTACATATCCGTTTAGAATCAATTGCCGGGAAATCTTAACCCTGTAAACATGTTTATTTTCACAACTCTAACAGACACAGTAGAAAAGAGCTCTGTTATGAATGACAATTTTATGTTTAATAATTATTACAGTAATATCATCTCATCCTTTATACAACAAGCTCATAAATTTTCATTCTATTTAATGATCAATTGGGCTAAATGTTATTTTACTTGGTGCGTTGCGTGTTAGTATACATATTTACGAAAATTTAATTAAAAGTTTCATCGTGGAGATTGTGTAGATAGGACATAGCCAGCGATATGAAGAATATATAAGATTTAAGAAGAGGTGAAAAAAAAAAAAAACCTATATGTAGATGCATAGTGTGCACACAGTAAACAAGATAAGAGACAGGTAGGAAGGATAAGTAATTATTATGTAGATGCATAATATTGTCAGTGTTGTGAAATAGTAAAAATAGTAAAATAAAAATCCCAAGAGGTACGTTATGTATATGCGATGCATAAACATAAATGACAGCATCGAGAGTCAGATTAAACGACGACGTATACACACATACCTACACGCGCGACGAGACAACGCGGCGCGCATTCGTCGTTTCAGGACGTTACCGGCGCTGACGGCATTCACGAGGGGTCGCGCGCGGTACCAGTAAAAGGGAAGTGAAAGGAGGAGAGAAGCGTCGCGCACAAGAGAGTACGCGGCGTGCCGATGGGGCGGGGCAATGCGCTTCCAACGCGGTCGATAGTACTCTGCAAGCAACGCAAAGAGCCAATGCCGGTACTATGATATTCAACATGATGCCTACTACAACACATATATCATACATATTGCAATAAAAGAATAAGAGAACATGATAAATTGAAAAGGAATAAGAGTAAACATGGAATTTATTTGAGAAGAGTCGGTGATGTGTTTAGGGTTCGTAGCTTTCCTCCATAGAAAATTTAAATTTCACTAAATTCTTTCTCCTCTAGACTATCAGACTCCACTGACAAAAAAATGCAACGAATTAGATTCTACTTATGATCGTACATTTTTTTCATCCTCCAAATATTCTTCAATTAAGACTGAAGACAAATGAATGTCCCCTGGATCAATCTCGATGACACTTGAGCTTAATCTTGGGATTAAATTTTTTTCTCTCACTCATATCAATTGGAACTTCATTGAATAAAAGACAGTTCCAGAAATTGATGATAACAAGAACAACCGAAATATACAATGACATTAACTCATAGAAACAAATTCAGAATAGAATTATTGACATTTCTTGATGATTAGTTAATGATTTATTGTGGGAATCAAATCTGTCATGAGATTTGAGAATTACTGATGGTTATAAATCCTATTGGGAAAAGGAAAGTCGTTCACAGTAGATCATATGACTCTATTTCTGTCAATGCATATATATTTATTGTCGTTGATGGACGCTGGGGAGATGTAGACTGTTATTGTTACTCAAACGATGTCATGAGTAGGCCGAGAGACTGGGATTCAATCGATCGTCACCAGGCTACTGGGTTTGCTTCCTCTATTCGCTGTTCCTCATTCCTACTGTCTGTTTGAACTAAAGCTGAGAGCTATTGAGTGGCCATATATATATATATACGCTCATTTAATGGGTATTAATCATTGAACTATTCTTTGAATTGTCATATGCAAATCAATTTAATTATTCATCCTGTCATATTTAGTACGCACAAACATTGACGTCTAATTTCTAATTTATTATACAGAGAAATTGCTATTGAGTCGATATATCATAATAAATTATATCCTGTCAGAGTGTAACATTTGTGGAATTATTTTGTTTATATTTCTATTTGGTTATATTAGTTATTTTGAATTTTAAATATGAATAATTTTGTCATTTCATCAAGTATATTTTCTAAAATAACACATGGGATGTGTCTGGGTGCAGAGCATGAATATTTGATACACTTCACTCCAGACAGGTGAAGGATATCGATCGTTTATATAATGTAATAGTCGATACTAATCGGATAAGTTAAGCGTTGAAATTATGCAAGAGATCCTTTTAGTATATTACGACTTGAGTGATTATACTGAAACGATATCTCAATAATGTAGATATAAAATTGATCATCATAGGAGAGAAAAGAAAAACCGAGAGAAAAAGAAAGAGGGGGAAGTGATTGTCCATATACGTCGACAATTATTTTAATGACTTCTACTTTCAACATTAATCAGCGATAAATTGGAATTGCGTGAACTATTCCCCCTCGGATGTTATTGGAAATTCCTTTTTTTTTCTTTTCTCCACTCCGACGTTTAATTTTTCTCTTGTTATTATTTTCACTATCAAGACCATTTTTTTCTTCATTCCTAGAACAGAAATAAAAAATACTTTCCCAGCTGTACTCACTTTAAGTATACGATGGCAATGAAAAATAATTGGAGAGAAAAGCGAATGAATAAAAACAAAAATTTAAAAGATCGCCTTTTTGTTCTTTTTC
This sequence comes from Meteorus cinctellus, assembly GCA_030523045.1. Taxonomy (NCBI): domain Eukaryota; kingdom Metazoa; phylum Arthropoda; class Insecta; order Hymenoptera; family Braconidae; genus Meteorus; species Meteorus cinctellus. Next base: position 81,267 of record JAPYZF010000221.1, on the reverse strand, counting down.
CCATTTTTTTTCTCTTTCGTTTTTTTTTTTCTTCCTGTTGTGAAATATTAATCCGATGAATTTTTGATACTTCATCTTAGCTGACAGGGCCAAGGGACTCTCGTAACTGTCGTCCCCCTAAAGAATCCCAAGACCTTCCTCCTTTTTTTTGTGCAATATTGAAGAATTGTTGGACTTTTTGTAGTGAGCTAGAGCGATCCCATTTATATATCTTTGCTACCGTACTGACACACTGCTCATGTACTATTTGACATGTATAGAGTTGTAGGTGTATATTAAGGATATATATATATATATTTCGTTCCATTTCTCTTCATCGATAAAAAACCTATTCCCATGGGTTCCGATCTGACAACTGTATAGACCACCAACTCCATATATATATAAATGTGCAACTACACTTAATTCGATTGCGTCAGGAGGAAGTTATTCGAGTAGCAGGAGAAAGATGACGCTGTCACTGCAAAAAAAAAACCCTCCAGGGCTCTTTCACCGTGTTATGTACAACCTCACAATTTTTTTGACATCATTTGCGATCAATGTGATGGAAAGAAGAAAATAAATAAATAAGTTAATAGATGAGAAAAGAAAAAAGCAAACGTTCAACTTTCTCAATGTTGTCAATAGTATAATTGGAATTCAATCGTCAATTTCAATTTATATAGATTAATAATGATGGTTATGGCTGTTTTTGAATGGATAGCTGATGGCCCATCATGACATCAATTATGACATCAATTATATGAATGTGAAAAAAAAACATGATGTACTTGCAATGCTTGACGAAAAACAATGCCTTCGGCGAAGACTTTTTCTGATGGTTTATTATCTCATCCACTTAAAGATTCTTCATGGCAATTAATTAAATTCTATAAATATTTTTTAGGTAGAAAAATTCTTGTTCCAATTTATACTTTGCCGGAGTGATAACAAGTAACATACAAACAATGAGTCAAAATAATTGTTGAAGAGTCAATATAATATTAAAAAACAATTCCCAATCAGTCGAGATGAATTTATGAAGAATAGAAAATCATCAATTTTGATAGTAATTAATCTTGATCCAAATTATATCCTAGACTTTCACCTATAATTATGACAAATGCAAAATGATTCTTTGCTTCTACATGTCATATACATAAAATAAATTTCGAATATTACATTAATGTAATGATGACACAACATATATTTGTGTTGAAAACCGTGAAGAAAAAAAAGTTGACGATGACGGATGATAGTGAGAAAAAAAAATTATGAAATAAATAAAAAAAAAAAAAATTAATAAGAACCTTAATGACAGCGCGAGACTTATTGAGACCTTAGAGACTCTCTTTGCCAGTTAACTCCTTCAACATGTTATTTCGTGTACACGCCCCCCACCCCTACAAATGTAGGTCATCATCACAATGAAAAGGGGTTAACAAGGAGCATTGGTATTTATCGCCCGGATCTGATGACACACGGGACTCGGCCCCTCAAAGGCGTTAACGTTGGTATAAAGTAGACCGCGACACTTATATACCGACAGCTCACAACATTTCACAACCTATACATACACATACACACACACAACTATATTCTAACGACATTTTATATACACAAAAAAAATAGACAAATCTCAAAAGCACTTTGGTAAATGTTTGAACAATGAAAAACATTTTTCATGTAATTCCCAAAGAGATCTGTATGTGACACAAACAAAATGTAACGTACATATCTCCAGTGACCACGCATAAAAAAAACAAAATAACAAATAATCGTTAAACTACAAATTTTCAGTGTCCCTAAACAACCCAATGAAATATTACTGTTCAAGAAGCAAAAATAATCAATGACGGACAAACAATGAACTCTACGACCATATGAACGCAACGATAAAATAAAGTAAAACATTCATATGGAACAAATAACAAGTGTGAATTATTGCTAAATGCTCATATTAAAGATGGGAAGTCACGCAGTGGAGGGCTGTGAAGTTAGTTATATCGATTCAACGTCATCGACACTGACAGTATCAGAGTAGGGGTCGTGAAAGTGAAAGATGTAAAGTAGGAGAATTCTACAAGCAACGCATAGTACTTCCGCCCTATATTTCCTAGCTATTTTCAATGCAGGTCAACGATTAGCATATTTTGAATAAATATTTATTCATCTAGACTTTATAATAAATGACTCAATTATTGCATTTAAAAAATGAAAAATAACAATCGTCATGTAAGATAATTTGAATCATAAATAATAATTATTCTTTATGTAATAATCCTTGAGATAATCTCACTGTGATAAAATTAATAATTTATCGAGTGGGATCATTTCTATTCATCACCACATGGGGAAATCCCTTGCGCACTCAACCTTGTAAAGTTTAATCATTTATTTGCATAACCAAAGGATTTCATATAACGCACGCGCGCACACATGAGCTGAAGACAAAACAGAAGAGAAGAGAGCGAAAAATAGCGACGTTGAACATATGCGACTGAATAAATGTATGTGGGAAGAACAAATAACCCGCTTGTTCCTTTTCTCCACACACACAGACATAAAACTTTTCGTTTCTACGTTCTCTTTGTCATTCTCTATCATTTCTTCTCCTTTTTTTTTCTCCCGTCTAAACCATGGAAGCCCACAAACGAAATGAAAAGTTCAAGGGGTGAGAATTATATAAAAAGTGAAAGATTCTCTTTGATGTTTGATACATAAAATACATTCGCAATATATGTAAAAAAAAAATGAAAAAAATAATGAGATTTAACCTGCACTTTTGTAAAACGCAATTCTATGCGATTTAACAATCAAGTTAAAATTGCTTTTTTGTTCATGATTACTTTTATTATTATATAGAATTCAATTTAATTATTGTAAAATTTGAATTCTCTTATACTCCTATACATTTTCAAGATGATAAATGTACGGCTTATCGTAACACACTCACGCACATGTGCATTTCATGTATGAAAATTTGAAATACATTGCATGAACATTATCACTGAATATTCAATGTCTCACAGCAGCATTATTATACTGTATATCGTATATCGAATTACTATATCATATGATATGTCGTTTCCTTACATATGTGATATGCGGCACAGTGTATTGTTAATTTCATATCACAATATGACGAAAATTTCATATAACATATGCATGCACGCAAACATATTAATAAAAGAAAAAAATTATGAAAAAAAAATGTACAATACAATTATAAATATGCGATTAGAAAAATAAATTGGAATATGATGTGTTGTCACTGAGTTATTGATCGTTTCAGTTTGTGGAATGAGCCATAATGGCATTGTGCACTGAAAACAATCCTCTACATATACACAGCATTAAATGTATAGAGTGAGAGTGAGTGAGAAAATTCTACTCGGAAAATATATCGCGAGGAAAGTTAGAGGCGAAGTGATATAGATATAAAATGTATATATTCATGTATATTTGAAGGGTAGGGTGAATGAGATGGGAGCGAGGTGGTGGATTGATAGAGGCGCGGCTTGATGAATAATGAGGGTCGCAAATGAGATTTGTAACTCCCACTAATACCAAAAGTTTTCACGTCGTTCGTGATGTGGACTACAGTTAGAATTAACATCACAATTAGCTTTCTCGTTTTTCCTTGCCTTTATCCATCCGTTTGATCCACCCTCGTAATTTTTAATTAAAAATATCACTATGATACTGCAACATTTATTTTTTAATCAAACGATCAGATAGTTAGTTGAAAGGAATAACTATATTTAAAGCTGAAAATTTGTTTTTATTATCGTTTTGATGAACGTCAACGTCGTTTCGAAACTTTTCTGTGATATAAAAAATTTATATTGACATTTGTGGCTGGGAATTGATAAAATATAAATACCAAGAAATATTTGATTGTGGAATAAACTAACGATTATTTGGTTATAGAATACTGATATTGTTACGTCATTCATTCCAATGGGAAAGAAGTGTCAAACAAAATAAAAATTGTATGGAAAAGAACCATCTGAATTTATATTGAAATTCAAGCAATAATAATTAATGTCACTAAACTGCAAATAGTAAAAGGAAAAGAAGACCAACGGCAAATTGCCATGTCCATTGTGACATTATATTTAATTACTATTCGTTCCAAAATTAGATGATGAGTTATATAAAAAGTATTAGTCCCAGACACGAGGGGAAAATTTGTATGGTCTCATGTTAGCGACAGTATATACATGAATATACAGAGGTGAAAAAAAAGCACGAGAGAGTGTTTGTATGTATTTGTGTGTGGGAGTGAGAGTGAAATGCAAAGTCGTTGCACGATAGCAATTATACGATTTCAATCGCAATTCGAGTAACGTAGCAATTGCGTTCCGATAATAATTTTACGCTCGCAACCATCAAACGGAAGTAACCATTCAGTACACAATCGCCCTGAGAATATTTCAGTCGCGTGGGATTATACATTCTGTTATGTTGAGGTATACCGGTATTGGCATGTACGTAGACATGTATATGTACATAAATAATATATTGAAGAAGTTCCGATAAATTATAAATTCGTTTCAATACAGCCCTCAGCCAATTTATCGCGATATAAACTGTATTCATAGCATGTGACGTGGTGGTGGATTACGTGAGTTCGAATTGTTACATATGAAGATAATCTCTACAATAATTTTCATATGACATGTTACGTGTTGAAATAAATCAATAAAAAATCATTCTGGAGATACAACATTATGAAGTATTTGAACATTGTGACATAATTACATAAATTTATTCGCTAAATATGACAACTGTAATAATGTTTACGCTATAAATATTACGCAATTCTCATTAGTTCTGTATCGACTGAATATTACATGATGGGATATGATATAATAATTTTTTGTCTTATATCAAACACGAAAATAGTTGTTTTTAATTCTGTGAACAAAAATAATATCGAATTTCAGTATTCGACTAAAATGTAACTTTTTTTCACACATTCCTTTTTTTTTATTTACTTCACATGCCAAACGTTTCACCTTGCTCGATTCTTCCATCCATAAAATCAATGCCAAATTGACGAATATATGTGATTGTGTATGCAGATATATATGTAGGATGTACAATACACATATGCCATCACTCTCGCATATGACACAGCCAGAATGGATGGATATAGTGCTAGTCTATATTTTTTCATATTTTCTCTTTCTCAACGTTTGTTGGAAACAAAAAAAAAACATTGAGGAATGTTTTTTTATGTAAAGAAACGATATTGCGCGGTAGTATCTCGTTGCACTATTTCACTACAGATAAGTATACAATTTTTTTTTTTTTTTTCAATAGGAAATTTTGAAATTAACACGAACAAACTTAATGAAACAATAATAAACAAAATTTATACATAATAGACGTTTCCCTCCCAATGAAATGTCCAATTAATTCTGCAAACAATATTCGGGTACTATTTTTTTTTTTTTTTACAATTTCATGAGTTTAAGGAAGAAGTTTATGAATTTGTAAATAACACTACAAAAGGTTTCAACTCTGACCATTGTTTATAGATTAATTTTGTTGCAAATACAAAAATTTGTATAAATATCGCAACCACTTTTTTTCCTCACTTCATAAATAGGATGTCTACATATCTAATATTACATTGAGTAGTTCGAAAATACTTCAATGACCCAGTTAAGATTTTTGTGTTTTACACTGTATTACTAAAATTACCTTTTTGCACACGTTGCCACCTATTCAATTGTACTGGACAACAACAACAAAAAAAAAGAAAGAAAAAAACTGTTGAATAGTTGAGAAACTTAAATGAAAAGAGATGATAATTACGTAGAAGAAAAAAAAATAATAACAGTATTAGTGCCCCAATTATCAAGACAAAAGGCACAAAAGAGAGGTACGAATATAAAAAATGCATATCCACTACAATTGTTTTTAATTATCTTTCAATATTTGTAAACTGTGATACGTATTTAAAGCAGTGTGCCAATCAATAATTGTTGTTATCATAACATTTATTGGTATCGAAAATGAAATGTATCAACTCTGGTTTTCCAATACCAATACAGAATTAATATTGAAAATTCATTCAACTTCGGTTGATATTCACACACAGATGGTGAAGAAGAAGAGCAACAAATGAATATGAATAGAGCGCATAACGAAATCCGATTATAAAATGTTATTGTTTACTGTATTATCGGTAGAAATGTGAATAAATTGAATAAAGTTTTTCAAGTTATGTCAAATAATTAAAAGCTTCCAAATAACACACAAACATCATGATAACAATTTTTTTTTTCCTTACTCTTCATTCTAATTTCAACTGTTCTTTTTATTTCCTGTACACAACACACAATGGCTGTTATTCAGTTTCGTGTAGTTATGGCAGCTCTTACCCTGATATTATCGCCTACCATAGAAATATATAATATAAGTTATAATAACAACGTTCACCTCCACCATGAATTATTCATACATCAATGAGACAAAAGAGAATTATTTTCCACCAAACGCCTATACACCCATAAACTTGTACATGTAAATAAAATGACCAAATGACCCTTTGAATCACCCCTGATTTCTTCTTATTTTTTTTCCTCCCTATTTATCCACTACGCCTAACATGCACATCACGCAACCACTTACATTCACTATGCATATATTCTTTATACATTATACATTTAAAATTATTGCCTACACACCACTATAAACATAAAACACGAATGAATTTATTCCAACTAAATAGATATAAAATAATAACAACGCCAGGGCAGTTAGAGGATTTTTATCCCACTCAGTTAAATTGAATTATTATAATTAACACAGTCGGAGGAGAACAAGCCTATTTTTCACCTTCTAAATAATGAAGATACTAACAATAAAAATACGATAAAGAACAATTCTATGGTTGACAATTTCCGCGCTATAATTCTTTTGCTCTGACAAAAAAATAGACAATATAATGTCTTTGATCTTCCATTCCTTCCTACTTCCTTTTTCATCCCACCTGCACGATCCATTCCTTATTTATATTGCTCATGCACTAATAGTTGTTTCAAGCCAACTCAATCTCTTTCATCCATATCACCTTCAACACTTTGACTTCACGCCACTTTGACACACCACCACCAACCACCTGCCGTCGGTCGTGCCGCGAGCTGCTTATCGTGAGGGAAAACATCCACGTATCGATTCCATGACAGATCAACGAGTACGACAATGCGACAACAGTGTTGGATAGAAAAAAAAAAGAATAAATGAAAAATAGGAGGTAAAAGAAATCACTCACTTCCACCCAACACGCACACTCATTAACGTCAACTTTTTACCGGATGATGAAAGACAAAATACCACAGCAACAGAATAAAAAAAGAAAAGTAACGATGGGTTGTGGGAACAGATAAAAAATGATAATGACTTGAAATGAGTATGTGCTGTAACCTCCAAAAGATGAGTAACAGAAAGACAAGAGTGATTGCTATATGCTGCAACCGGACAAACGAGAGACAAGTCGCTTAAACATAGCGCTCACTCTATGCATATATGTATATATCGCGTGTTGATTCTTCTCGTACGCATTAAACACGTGCGTAAGTGCTTATATATAATATATGAATATGTGCGTATGTGTATGTCGCGAGATTTTATAAATATATACCAACCCCGGGGGTATGGAAAGAGAAGAGAAGATGCAACGCCGTGCAAAAGATTGACATCCGAGCACAAGCCGTGTGCTTGCGCGACCGCATCATCTCAAATTTGTATATAAACGTCACAAGTGTGCCATGAATTCCCGGCATCTACACGAAGTCAAATCTCGTTATGAGCAATCGTTTAGACACAGAATTAGCGTACAATTTGAGATAGTTTTATCATATAGCACTATATCTCCTTGATATCTGAGAAGGGCTCAATTGAATTAGCCGCGAAAGGAAATTTGTTATTTACAATTAATGAATAACATTCATGTTATTATTATTTTCATAAATTTAATTCATTGATGATGATTACAGAATTCTTGACGTGAAATTATTTTGTCTTATTGAACGAGCTGTTGATACTTTCACATTAATTGATATTTAATTTTTTTCATCAATTTGTAAATGAGCATTTAAACATTGCGTTCTTGAATCCATAACACGGAGGTTCAAAAGAATAAAATGACTACAAATCAGAAGTACTCAATAATTTCTAACGCCAGTACGTTTGATGATAAAATATCAAAAAGAATTCTTGCAATGGCAATGAAGTAGTGAAGAAAGAAAACAAAAGAATGTAACTACGCCATACCAATTTAGTAATTAGCTAAACGAAAGACATAAATTTCTTAATAATGTTAGCAAACTAAAAAATTAATCATATATCAGAAAAATGTGGCATCATTAATTAGAATTAATTTTCAATGTCCTATTTCGTAATGAAACTACTTCAAAGGGAAGGTAGTTATGGAAAAAGTGCTCATAACAAAGTTCTAGTTTGTATACATATTGTTATATACAGAATATATGCAACACATGTTCGCTCACATCATCGTTGTTTATGTAATGTTAATCATACACACAATCAGTGGTCAGACAGTAGTATGAGTTATGAAACAGAGCGTATTATCTTCATATAATCACAATACACATTACTAAACTAAATTCTTGCTGTGAACACTATCTCTGTAAGCAATTTGCCTTTAACCTTTCAACGCATGGCGTCCTTCCAGAATGTTACCTTATTCAATCCTAAAATAACTACCTTGCTCAAAAATAGATCCGCACAACTTCGTTCATATCAATGTTTTGTTTGCAATGTTACCATCCATAATTATTTATACCGTAAACTGCTGTATAGAATTAAATTAAAAACGACAGAGTATCGTCAAAAATACTTATTATATTCAAAACAACAGCATGGAATTCTATATATTATCAGTGAGACCCTGAAAGCGATTGGAAACGACATAGAGTGAATGTGTCATTCTGATATCGATTCATATCTCCCATTTATTTACGCTTATGATTACATTATTTTACGATACATTCCTAGTGAAATACTGAAAATTACTATAGTAAAGTCACTACTAGCATAGCTTGATTTTTCTGTTAGCCGCTGCTATAGCACTTAATAACAGCGTGGTAAGAAAAAACACGTTTCAATTCATTTTACTACTAAGAAATTCATAGCTTCAATAATTTTTCCATATTCAAATTCATTAGTTATCAAAAATATATATCAGAATTTGAAACCACGACATATAGATAATGAGAAAATAATACTAGAAAATATTTAAGTCATGACCGCCAGATGAAATGTGTAAATATATATACACAGAAAGATGACTATGAATTTTTGGCTTAGGGAATAATTGCATTGCGAGAAATTTATGAATTTTATGTGTGAAGATAATTATAAATGCAATTTAAATGGAAACATAACTTTTGAACATAGAAAATTCGGAGTTATATTCAGAGGATTTCCCAGAAGTGGCATATCTTATACGAAATTTTAATATAAATTTCTCGTCGTGTAACAGTCTAGTTAAGTATATATGAATAGCATGAGTGTATTTGTATTAACGCCTTTGCAAGTTTATGCCAGAGTATGAATGAAAACAATTTTACTAGCAAGAATGCTGCAACCACTCTCTAATTACAATTATTATAATTGGACATTAAATTGCTGGTTGGTCATTGGAGGGAAGTGAATGTACTGCGTTGGTGGATAAGACAAAAAATTATCGGATATTATCGGTGAAGATGTAACAGAAATGATGAAAAAAAAGATAGAGTTTCACAGTAACTGGCGTTTAAATTGGACGGGGATTTCGCATAACAAAGGTTATTATTAACAACGACAAGTTGAACTGTCGTAATATTATATGTACCATAATAGGAGCAATTTGTGAAATCACTGACTAAGAGTCGTGTTTTGTGGTGATGTAGGGATACACATAGACATAGTGAAACTGTAACGCGAATGATTCTGACTGACGTTGGAATGAATTGTATTTGTAAAAATATTTGAGTTTGAACAATTTATCAAATTGTGTATAAAAATTGTTGATTTAAAGTATGAATCAAGTTGCTATTACCACTACTATTTGTGCTTCAAAAAAATCAATAGTACAATTCATCAAAAAAAAAAAATCCCAACGAGTTTGAATTATTGAAAAACTGAGGGAAAAAACACTGAAAAAATTATTTATTGATCAGCGAGAATAGTTTCGGGTACGCATTCTTTCTTTATCATCGGTGGTTGCGATATAATGAATTGAAAGATAACAATGCATGTAAATTTCTTTCAACGTTATTACTAAACATCGAGAAATATGGTATACATAATGAACTCCTTATAAACAAGCTCTTTGACGGTATTTGAGTTGAAACCTCGTAGAACTTTGTAGTGCTCATGACATAAATCAATTGTTATGAGAAAATCGAATTTAAGTATGAGCCAGTGTGATAGGATCAAAGAAATACAGTTTGTTTGAATACAAACTGCTTATGGAGATTGTATATAATGAAGCTATTATTGCATATTTACTAACAACCAACGATTGAAGGGCCATAAAGTCACAATCGTAATATTAGCGGGAAAAGTCTTCACAGTACAATAAAAATACTCCCACTTGAATCTGAATATCGAAATAAAATGTATGGTGAACCTTCCAATGAATCCAATCCTTTTTTTTCATATGCAATTCACCTCCAGAATATTCAAGAATTTAATTTCTTCACAGTGGTTGTGAGCAATAATTTTTTAATGCTCACTGAATCGATTCTTGTTAATACGAGCTAAACTTTGAGATCAGAAATTCTGATATGATCCAAAGGGAAATTGAACTACATGTCAAACCTGACAGCTCCCTCTGATTGTGCATTGACTATTAGAGTGGCCCTGCGGCATTTGACAACGTCGAGTTGGTCTTGTTAAAATTAAATTCAAATTCCTATTATTGTTCGAAAAATCCAGGCAGTTTGATAACACAAAGAAAAATTCACGTAATAAGAATTGAAGACACACAATATTCGTTGCCATTAAAAAAAAAGTACAAATACTGGAATTTGGGAATAATTGGTCACTTTGTTGCGTGACTTACCTATCGATTTACTGTAAATCCTCTGATTGAAACAAATCCTCATAACGAAGTTCAATTACATATTTGTTATACATCGTATCGACTTTACACTTTTCATGCTTGCATTATGCTTCGTTACCTACATTATATGTATGTAATTGCTGATAATTTCATTTACTGTATGAATAATGTAACAATGAGCATTAAAATGAAAATAAAGTTCAGCATAGAATTAATAATAGAAAAAGAAATCGCAATGGGAACAAAACATACGCAATTGCTTTGTTTCAATTCAAGACTAATATATTTAGTGATATTTCACAATCCCTTCAGTGTCAATCTGCTTCAAAATTGTATAAAAACTGTTGGTGCCAACAATTTTCTTTGATGATATCCAACTACACACAGTACATGATACAATGTATCATCTCAGCACTCTTCATTATCTCATAAATACTTCACTACAAACACTGCATTTCTTCAGCAGCCCATAATATTATCCTAGTGTAATTGTAGTATGACAATGTGAAATTGAAGAGAAAGAGGTAGTTCGATGATACAACAATATTTCATTTCCAAATCGTGAACATACATATCATTTCGCAATAGCTTCAGAGCCAATACACCTTCAAAGTGTCCGAAAGTGTCTGGTGCCAACGATTAGCTCTAATAAAATTCATCTATACATAATACATCGTATTAAGTTCAGCCGTAATTCTTGCATAATTAATCAGTAGATCATCATATAAATAATATGTATAAAAAATGAAATAATTTGTTGTGACAAGACTTGATAGGAAGAATGATGACAGAAGTCTTGTGTAAACAAATAATGAAATTCATCAACTACATGGATGTAAAAGAATACGATTGAAAAAGGCATGAATTGAATAGATATTTATGATAATAAAATGTAAATATACTGACTTGCCGAGCTCCTCCTTCAAATCGTAGTTGTCACTGAAGCGCGTACAAGCTGCTGGGGCAGCCATAACGAATGAATAATATCACACAGTTATTATTTATCAAACACTCTATTTATCTATTGTATTTGAAAATAAAGTCTGTTGTTATTAATTGTTGTTGTTATTATTGTTGAATGAAAAATAATAAACGGATGGCAGTCACCGCGCTGTATATACGCGAGGGGAAACAGTTTGGCCAGGTCAAATCCGATCGATAATCCCGTTCGTCGCCAATACAGACGACGGCAAATGGAAGACCGCCTATTTTCGTGGTGTGTCACCGCCGAAATGTATATAATAATGTTTTACGGATTTATATTCAGCTGGAGCGTTGCGTTGGGGAATATTTATTATTACCGAATTGTGAGTTTGTAATAAAAGTGGAGCCCCGCGGCGATGCCAGCAAAAATATTTGCGGCACACCACACGGTGTATACTGATATTAAACTCACAATACACAACCGTCCACACCGTTCGCCGGCAGAACGTCGACTGACTCGCGTAGTACTTCACGTCGGTACTATACTAACCCAACTCTCTCACGGGGGCTTGAGTAGGCTTGAACAAACGCGCGCGCGCAACAACCAATGTCCGCGTACCGTTGAATAACCCGGTAGGGGCAAATGGGAAATCTCGCGTCGTTTTTGGCTTCTTCTACTGTCTGAAGTTGCTTACGAAACACTAAATAATGCTTATAACTTTTTTTTTTATGTGACTTCTCGATGGTTAATGATGCCGATGATGGGTAGTGGTTGAGAACGACACACACCGCTGAGCTTTTCCTTTTTTATTCGTTGTGTCGCGTGTGGTGGTTCGTCTATTCGGGTGATTTAAATTTAGATACTGAGGTATTAAAGCGAGTCAATTTTTGCTGCTCGGTGGTGGTGGTGCTGGTGGTGGTGGTGGTGATGCTGTTGCTGAAGTTTATTCTGCTCTCGGCTACGGCTGCTACTCGTACCATCAGACTTCGTAGCCATCAGCGAATGTCCACGATTTATTCAACACCCAGTTATTAATTCGCGCTCTATGATTTTGTTAATGATATATCGGCCCTTTGCAATCTGTATTGAAAAGAGCACGTTTGTATCTGTTGATTATCTATCTTTTCATTTTGCTATGGTTTTATCTAAACGAGATACACAATTTCTTCTGTTCGTTAAACAATTATCAGTCTTTTCAAGGTATGTTGTAACGGCTGCAAAAGCCACCTCACGCTTTGCACGGTCGATCTCGACTTATCTCTGCCCCTGGTTGCACGGATATCTCTCTCTGTTTTACTTACACATATACATATATACGGTTTTATTTCTTCTATTGGTTTGTGGTACGAACACCAACGTACTCACAGAGTTCCCCTTCGCATTCAACACACTTATTCTCGTAGTTGCTAACCACTGTACAATCGCGCAAGCTCTTTGAAGCTCCCACCAAACCAACCCTGTCTATATGTTCATTTTCTTTTCACCCAATATTATTTGTGATAATTTCGGGCGCATGCGCAACTGCTGGCTGACCAACGACTTGATTTTACTACTTGACGCACACATGGATGATAATACATCCCTCATCGATCCGAATGTGTCTTCACTACTGTGTTCGAGAGATGTGGCGCGACTTTTTACATCGTTCAATAAATCCTCTCATTATGAATCATAATCGATTTTTCAGTAGTCCTTTTATGGCTTAGGTTGACCATATATTATTCTACTTCCCCGTTTCATATCATAAGTCATAATTTTTCTACAGAGATTAGGATAATTATTCTGGATGATCCAAAAATAAAAATATTCTTTGTAGAGAAGCGCGCGAGCCGCGAAAAATCCGTAATGACAATGGTCGGAAAATATTTAAATAGACTAATGAAAATAGGGGACCCAATTATAATTTATGATGATTATTTTCACTATTGTGCGTGAGGAGAAAGAAGAAGACAATTATAAGTAAAGGAATTGTCCATACATATCGGAATATTGACAATAATACAATGATTTCGATAGATTTTTATACTATCGTGGTTATAGTATGTAAACAGAATACAGGTTCTGCAAAATTTTTATGTACTTTATATATATATATAATAAATTTCATTCTTAGCGTCCCCAATTGTCAATTCATTCTTCATATTCACCGTGCATTTCAAAATTTTTCGTGTCGATTCATAATATAAATTATTTATTTACATGTAACAGGAGAACACTCACACTGATATTTTTTTTTTCTCCCTAAACTTCCATGATTAATTATTTTGTATTTTTTTTTTTTCGTCATCAAATGTACTCGATCGATATCGATTAATTCTATGTACATGTATGGATATATGCGAATATATTTTTTGATTTGAGAATAGGGAATTTCTCGATGAATTGACCATTTATATTCAATATGCATTCATATCTGTTACTCTAGTTTCTAAAATATAATCACAAATGATTCAAAGGACTGTTGCAGCATATCAGCTGTATGACTTGATCAATTCAGTTGAGATAACATAAATGCGAAGTGAAATGTAGCGTAAATTGAAGATTGAAAAAAACTCTTCTAACGGAGCAAGCAGAAAATCCAGACAGAATATTGAATTTCTTATTCCTACGTCATTCCCACTGATGTTGCAATTCTCTTGGTCGACCAATATATTACCAGAATTGGTCATGGTGCATAGTTTGAGCCAAATTCCAAAAAAATCTGGCAGTCGTTTTCTTCTTTCCACAATTCAATTATTGTTATGTCTTTACGCTTATTCGACCGTGACAGATTTTGCGAGATTTCTTGGGCAGTCGACGTTGCAACCGCGCAAAACTGCTATATGGAATGATAGCAATTGCATGGGAATAACAGTGAGAACACCTTGGAGACAGTCCACTGTTTTGGGTACTTCAAGTGCTCTTGATGCAAACGACTTAGTGTCATTGTCACCGTCCTCACAAATGACAATCGGTTTTCCATCACGAGCTGTCACTTGTTGCAGTGCATTCATACATTTCTAAAAGAAAATATCAAAGAATAAATTAAACCAATGTATAACTAACATATTCTTGTGACAGGTTTCTACAAGATCGTAAGCTTACACTATAAACTGGATCCCTCATCACAATCATGATTATTGGCATTGAATCATCGACAAGTGCTAATGGCCCATGCTTCAATTCTCCAGCCATGATTCCTTCACTGTGCATGTACGTCAACTCTTTAACTTTCTAAAAAACAAGAAATAATCAAGTATAATTTTGCGAACGGGTCTTGATAATCATTAGTCAATCTTCAAAAGATTTACTCACTAGTGCACCTTCCATACAGGTAGCGAAATTGTAACCCCTACCCATAATGAGTAATGATTTATTTTGATATAATGATTTGGCTAATTCCTTCACTTTGTTGTCAAGCTTCAGCACTTCACGAATTTGATTATCCAAATTCTTCAGACCCTCAATGATCTACCATGAAATATAAATGGATAAATAAAAAGGACATATTGATAAACATATGAAACATTCACAATAAATAACAAAAATTTACCTCCAAACGTCGGGGACGTAATGAAATCCTATCCTCACTCATAACGAGAGCGAACATAACAAGTGAAATAAATTGTGAAGTGTACGCTTTTGTACTGGCAACACCAATTTCAGGTCCAGCATTGATATGTACACCACAATGCGATTCGCGACAAATACTGCTACCAACGGTATTTGTTATACCGACGATTAAAGCGCCACGACTTTTGCAATATCGTAATGCCATCAATGTATCAGCTGTTTCACCAGATTGCGAAATGAAGAAACAAACATCATCACGAAACACTGGAGTATTTCTATCAAGGAAATCTGATGCCAATTCAACCATTACTGGCAACTCTGTCAATTCTTCCAACAATTGGCGTGTAGCGATTGCCGAATGATAACTTGTACCACAACCAATAATCATCAAACGGCGGCATCGTTTAATTTCCGGTATATAGTCCGTAATTCCACCAAGTGTAACTGAATTATTTTGGAAGTTCAAACGACCTCTCATTGTGTTTACAACTGATTCGGGCTGTTCAAAAATTTCTTTCTGCATGAAATATTCATAATTTCCCTTCATTATTTGCTGAATTTCCATCTTCAACGTGGTTATCTCACGCGCGTGAGGATCGTCCATGCATCGTCGCAAACGATGGATGCTCAGTGTTCCTTCTTTCACAGCAGCAACGTCATCATCCTATCGGAATGAACATAAATACTCAACTGACGTGGTAACAGATATCCTTTCGCCTTTTATGATGGTTAAGAATATTACCTCAAGAAATATGACACGGTCAGTGTGTTCAATAACAGCGCTGGCGTCCGATGCGAAAAAGTATTCTACTTCTCTTGCAACGAGTGGCTGAAATTCAGCAGTACTGTCACTACGTGGAATTACTGGTACATCTGAGCCACGTCCATGAGGTCTATAATCTGTTGAAATCATGATATACAATAAACTAGTATGTATAAATGCAATAAATGAAACAATTGAATCATAATCATTTTGGATCAGTCAGTTATAAGATAAATAAGAATCTTTTTGCAAATCTGAGATAATTCCAGTATAAATATTAATGATACAATGATGAAACTACTCGTATTTGTTTTTTTTTTTTGTTAATCATTAAAATTTATATTATTCAAGTGGGGCATATAGCATTACATGTTATTCTCATGTTTGACATTCGAGAGAAACGTAACACTAGATATTATAAAATTATTATATTCAAGATTTATCTATTGGTTAAAATGGATACATAATTAAATATTTTGCAAAGTAATATTCATATCTGAATATAATTTCCTTATTCAAATTTATCCTTACCCATCACCATTTGTATCATTCATTTCCCCTTGTTTGATCTCAGAAGAGTTCAAACATTTATGCATGGACATCCAACAGCCTAATACACCAGAACAGTGACCCCGAATTAATAGAGATCGTAGAATAGCAGTGAAGCTCACCACACAATTTTTTTTTCGCAAAATGCTTTACATTCAATGAAAGCAAATAAAAGCAATGTTTTTCTGTAACGTCTTAACAATACCTGGAGTTGCCGCTTCACCTTCTTCAATTGTTTCGAGTAGAACATCAGGGATGGAAAAAATATAATATAAATTAGTTATCAGACTATCATATAATCTAATTAAATTAACAAGAATATAAATGACACTGATTTAGAAATTATTAATAAACAAAATTGTGAAACAATGAATATTAAGTTACAGCTAGTTATCTTTATGATGAACGATGGTTTGGTGCTTTTGCCTAACACTATGTTTTATCATTGGTATCCAGCTTTAAGGTATTTGTGTGTATACCTTTGGTCACGCATGGAACTTCGTCTGTTGTTCAGACACAAGGCCGAAGAACGAGCCAGAAGAGGTCATGCAAAAGAAACATTCGAGTAGTATTGTTGTTGTTTTTGTTGACTCATAAATGTGTTGAATTCCAAAATCCATAATATGCACATAGAGAATCACAATTCATGAAATAATCATGCATTAAATATTGACCCTCACGATTAAATCCAGTTGTAAGTTGATTACATAAACTATGAATTACACGATCAATTAAAATCAATGCCTTGAGATATACCAAGAAATTTACGACTCTCACAACTACATCATCGAAGCAAATTCTATTCGAATTGTTTGCTTCTCTTTCAAACAATATGCCATGCATGATTTCATTCAGTTCATTCATCATTCTATTGCGTTATCTACTCATAGGAATCTACTTGGTTGAATGCGAGACAAATCGGTACAATATTTTCTATTAGGTGATGAATGTATTAGTAGGAATGTGTTTTATATTTATCATCTATACTATCTCATACATGCAAAAATGCTGTTACTCCCTGTTGTTGCTGCCGAATCCAAACAATCCCATTGTAGAGTATGCTGTTTCTCGATATTTGGTTTAGAAGCCAATTCAGATAGAAAAGGTTATTTTATACATTTGTTCAAGAAAAAAATTGAATGTAATATTACATCATTGTTTCAAGACTGCATTCAATTTCGAATTAGAAGTTATAATTTGAGCAAGATGTGGATGTATAAATGTCATAACCTTTTCTACATGTGAAATAAATTTGCATTAGTAACAAAGTTCTATTCGATTGTTATGTCATCTATGCTTTTTCTTTTTTCCGCTAGATTTTTCTTGGCCCTTGACTCGTCGATTTCAATACTAACCGTTAATGTCAACCAAAAATTAATTAAAAAATACATTCCTTCCTTACCTTTTCCATAGAGAATTGGCACATGATCTGTAACGAGACGAGTTTTTGTCTTGATCCCCACCAGTAGAGGCGAACCTCGTCTAGTTGCGACACATTCACCTGGGAAATATTTACTCTTGAAGCACAGTGCAAATGCACCTTCCTATGAGAAAAAAAAAACGTAAGGAAGAAAAAGTTGGTAAAAAGGAAAATTTAGGATTACTCTTATCGTTTATTAATATTTGCTTTCATCAGCTTACCAATTGTTGAATCACTTGCTCAACCAATTCTCGGAATGAATATGTTGGATGTTTCTTCCACAAATGATGAATTAACTTTGCAATAACCTCAGTATCTGTCTCACTTTCGAAAACATATCCACGATGTTGAAGCAGAGTCTTAACTTCCTTATAGTTGATCACAATACCTATCAATAAACCATTTTTTTTCTTTCAGATTACACAAACAAAAGATTAGATGAGCGATTAATCCGTTCGGAATAGAGCTTTAGAGCTCCTACATGTAGAAAAGTGTAATCAGTGAGTACACTGTTGACTCAGCGATACGTTTGTATTCAATTGATCTTACCATTATGCACCACAACGAATCCTTGATCAACATCAGATCGCTGTGGATGAGAATTCACTTCGGACGGTACTCCATGGGTCGCCCAACGTGTATGAGCAATTCCAACATGACTGTCTGTAGTGCCTTCAAAATTGAGATTGGTACGGTTGAAAATTTCAGTTTCAAGCGCCAAAACTTTCCCTTGTTTTCTTATAATTGCGATATCACAACCAGTAGCTGTATCCAATGCAACGCCTAATGAAAAGAATACGATAGTAAGTAATGAAAACATTGAATATCGAGGATATTCTAATGAACAAAGTCGTGTAAGAAAAAAATATGATATATCTCAGAATCACAAAATAATAAACAGGTGTCATTATTTATCAGTGGTGCAAATTTTCGTTATAACAATGGCGTATATAAAGGCACGTCCACGTATCCTCTTTCGCATGCATTCCTCGATTTCTACATCATAAATTCCTCCCGACTGAAAATAAATATTCGAATCTCCCCGTTTTCTCTGTTCTCACATTTTTTTTTGCCATTTCAATAAAATAGAAGAAAAAAATGATAAGGCGTCAACCTTGAAATTCTTTCAAAGTTTTTTTTCTGCTATGCTGTTTAGTAATTCGAGTTTCTAATCATTATCATATAAAAATATATTCATAATTACAAAAAATAAAAAATAAAATATAATTACCGGCTGAATCATATCCTCGATATTCCAATCTCTTCAATCCACCGACAAGAAGTTTCAGTATCTCCTCGCGAGTTTTCGGCGTCAAATAATTCAAATAGGCGAATATTCCTGAAATAAATTATATCGTCAAAAATTAGAAAGGATATTTCAATCAACTTGTACATGATTATATTAGAAAATGAAAACAATTCGTTTAGAAGAAGCGAAAGTAGTTGTTTTTTATTTTCTTTTCTTTATTTCAATCATTACGAGAGAGCGATCTCAAGGGCGATGTGAAAAGTCAAAAGGACCGTTATTAGGCCTTCGACTTCATTTGAAAGACTTTCGATAACGCACACTTTTTTCTCGTTCTTATTTTGTTATTGCAGTTCCTCACAACATTGGAGCCTCCTCTATATTTACAATCAAGTTCGAAAGTAATTCTTATCATAAATTTACGCGACATTCAGTGGACGGCATTCCACAGTACCACAGCTTTTATTTTTTCTCTTTTTTTGGGATTCCAGACCTGTGAAATTTCCCATTTATATCGTTGACGTTCGGCACATGAATAAAAATCTCAGTAATGTTTAAGCGACTGTAAAAACATAGTGCCCATACATTAAAATTAATCAAGTTGATGCTCCTATATTAAATTCGTTCAGTTTTTTTTTCTACATATTTGCTCGTTAATTATTTTTCTTTTGTATCCTTAACTATCGAGACTTGACCTTTTGATATGGAAACTTATCACTAATAGAAAAAACTACTGACGGTTGATGTCGGTAATCAAATATTTTCTTTTATGTTTGCATTATATTGTAATTCTCGATAACGTTTTTTTTATTTCAACGTGTACCATTGGCATTTTATAAGTCCCACGTTCTATTGTTAATGTATACATAACGGTCTCAATGTACATATTGCAGACATGAATACGTACATACGATATGCAGTGCGGAAGAAGTGAAATGTCAGTTGCCTTATTATGTACTAATAATACCAGAGTCAGAAGTCTTGACAATCTTTTTGTTATATATATATATACATATATAATATCTCTTTCCCATACATACAGAGTCGCATGGTAAGATGAAGTTGTGTCTAGACGCAAGAGCACAACTTCCAATAACTTTCACTCGATGGAAATATATTTCGCAACGATCGAAAACATTGAAAGTAGTAGAAGGTGTTTGAATAAAACGAATGTTGGTTTCCAGGTCATTGGCCGATCGGTTAGAATACAATTATTTCTTTCTTATTTGATTAAATTCGTTCTGCTCACGGAAATTATTATTTCAATTTTCAAAACATGCACCTTGCATCATTTGTATTACTTATTAATTGGAACCTTGACTTTTTATTTCGATTACACACAAATTTCATAATGCATAATAAAAATAAAATAACAGTTTACATACTTTGAATATAATTTCATTGGTTCATATAAAAATTCAAATAATGTCATTTTTCTTCACTCTTTCTCAGAATCACATTAAAAAAATAATTCATACTAATCGCGACGAACTACAAAAATAAATTGGATATTCCTTGAAAATTTATCACCGATGACGAACTTGATATCATCGAAGTAATCTTGAATTGAATAAGGATAGATACAAAAAGAAGTCAAGAAATGAAGACAATTTGGTTGAATCAGTCAAGTATCTTTTTATCTTCCACATGAGGTATTCAATCAATCACATTTAAACCTTTCTACTTTCCATAAAAGATTATTAATTGAAATATTCTTCTCATATCATTCATCGCATTAACTACTTCGATGAAAAATTCAGAACTGATGAAATCTTCAAATTTCCCTCACATTATATTCAAAGACAATGATAATTGTCATACTTCCTTCCATATTAAAAATAATTGGAACCAACGATTCCTCCTTCTCCATTAATTGCAAACGAAGCAGAATGAAGTTCAAGGGAAGATTACAGCAAGAACCTCTGTCCTACTGATCGATTGCATCAATGATAATAAATCATGAATGTATTTTAGAAACCAAGAGCTTCTCAATAATGTCCACAAAAAAACATCATAATTTGAACTTCCACAGCTGGAATAATTATGGAATCTTCTATACATTCCCGAACGAGGAAAAAATAAAAATGTTTATAACTATCGTTTTCTATATCATTGTACAGCTCAAGGGCACATAGATAATCGTAATATTATCTGCATCAATTGAGAATTTGTATAGTAAACGATACTACTCTAATATCTGTATGTATGCCCACACGTATGACGGTGATAGCAAGCATGTCATTGTTGTGTTTAGCACACTTGTGTCCGGAGGACGTGTCACTTGTCTACTAGACAACGTATGTGTATACACAACTCACCGATAAGTCGATAAATATACAGAATCAATTAATTTAACATAATATACAAGCGATTGTATTATCTATAAATGATTTTCTCACTTACCACACATTTTCTCGAATAGTTTATGTACTTTTATTAGCTCAAGTACAATAAATACAATTATTCACTCGTAGAAGAGTATTGGCGTCAACTTTGATAACCAAACTAGAACCAACAACGGTCTGCTGTTGTCTGAGACGAGTGGAAGTATTCGCATGGGTTTTATGTCGAAAATGGTAAGCTCTCAAAGTACTCAACTAGTCAAAAGTGAGTGATGTTAAACCTCGACTGATAAGTGTCCACTTTCTCATGTTGCAATTCAAATATTTCATATTTTATATTCGTTGTAATGTATAATTTAATTATTCTACTCATAATTACATATACCAAAGCGATAATTTTGAGGTTATTTCAAATTATATAAACATTGTTTTTATTTTCTTCTGATGCAATACTTGAATGTATTACATTCCAAGAATGAATAGTCGTTGTTTTGATTAGATTGTGAAAACGCGCCATTTTCCATTTGATTTAAAAAGTATTTTTGTCTTAACTGTAGTTTTGTTATTATGAATATTGCTCATTCTATTGTAGTAGCTGAATAATTCAGATGATAATTTTCAACTGTTAATTCTGTTTATTGCTGCTGAAAATATACAGATTCATCATCTTCATGAATAACACACACATGTTTACACACCGCACGAAATATTGGCAATATATTTTTGTTTAGTTCAAGAACGTTTTTGTCAAATAACGCATCGAGTCCAATATTATATTAAGTGAGTAGAAAATAAGTTGGAGAGTTATGTATCATAATAGATAAAATCAGATAAATATTAGTAATTGGTTTGAATTCATTATTGTTCTAGTATAACAAAGAAATATCTCATGTTAACAAAAATATTTGTTTATCACTACTCAGCGAATGGGATACATATTTCAAATTTCACAAGTCCAATTACTGAACACGCAATTGTAGACGCTGAATATCAATTCAATCTTATTCAATTGAT
Organism: Meteorus cinctellus; assembly: GCA_030523045.1. Lineage (NCBI taxonomy): Eukaryota > Metazoa > Arthropoda > Insecta > Hymenoptera > Braconidae > Meteorus > Meteorus cinctellus. The sequence goes on along the minus strand of JAPYZF010000221.1, from coordinate 58,388 downwards.
TATATATATATATATGCATGTAAGCATGTAAGTATGGATGTTTGTATGTATGCAGTTTCAATCACATCAAGTGTAAGCATAATGTTGCACTATTAATAGGCCTGCGGTGTACTATCAGATTTTTTTAGTCATCAACTGTGTGTTATATGATAATATTGATTACGTGAATTTTTCGGGGAAATATCTCGTAAAATGTGTATCATTAGAAACCAATAAAAATAAACAGGCGCAATTATTGCGAAACAATAATCGAATATCAGGTAGTGCGGTAATAAATTAACAGCAGTAATATATATAAATACATATGCATGTACATATATATTTGGCTATAGAAAATCTGTTTAATTAATGGTGAAGGCTTATTCATTAGTAATACCGGAAGAAACAAAATTCTTACAACATTTATAATGAGAACATTTTTCTTTATATTATTCATTACATTAAATAACAAATTATAAAAAATTCAGAATTATGTACTTGTGATTTTCGTCAATACAGCTCGAAATTATGAAATAAACATCGTAGTTATGGTGAAAATAATAGTAATAGTAACATATATTAGAAAATTCAAAGACTTATTGACTACAATCTGAAGGAAGGAAGAAAGAAGCAGTGTTGACGATCAATGTTTTTTCCTCCTTTTTCTCTCCTCCCTCCTTTATGTCTTCCCATATTCGAGCTATTTTGACAAAATTTCACAGTCTATCATATGTAATAGAAATAATAAATATTTACGTACAATAGAATCCATACTTCTTTCACTCCATTTTTCAAATCAGTACTGTCTAAAAGAAAGTTGATGAATCATTAGCGAGAACAATTTAGCTTTTTTCACTTTCATCCATTCTCTCATTCATATACATATATATATATCGATATGAAGACAAAAAATTTCATCATCAATCTACTAGACTGGGATTTTGAAATCTAATTCATAAATATTCATAGTCTAATCGAAATGTTTTTGTGTTATACTCCATTCCAATTCAATTAATTCCTCACGTTTTTTTCTCTCTTCTCTGAAAATATATTTTGTTTCAACGTTGTTTTTCGTCCGCATAGTTGTAGCTTATAAGTGAATAGTTTCGTATGATTCTTAAATTGGTACATGTTTTGCACCAATATTTTACAACAAAAAAAAATATAAATAAGTGCTCTTTGTACAAAGCGAAGGTACGACTATTGTCTAATGATATAAAAACATATCAATTTGTTGAAAAATGAAGAACCTATTCAATGAATGATACGCCCAGACCATTGCTTTCGTTTCATGTATGTTCGTCTGTTCCACATTGTGTATTTTTATCAATGTGCAGTTTAATCACATCATTTTATATTGATTAATCGAATTCGGGCGCACAAAGCCGGTAGCCGAAAAAAACTTTGTGCATTCTACAAAATAAATTTACCTAAAATCTTAACTATAGATAAATTAATTCTAGTAATATCGCTCATTCATCATCAGTATCATAATTTTCTTTAGTCCTTTTTTCTTCTTCGTGTTCAAATACATGTCATTTGTCATCACTATAATTAATATCATAATTTAATTTGTTTCCAATTAATATTTACTAAATCGAACTATTACGATTAGACTGTTTATTTCTTCAATAAACGTTCACACAACCACATAATTTCGTACAAAGCACCTTTGCATGCCCCGAAAATGTTTCTTTTTCACATAATTTATTTAGAGTTTCGATAATTACGATTTCCTCCGGGCAGTCATTCGTACTCTGTACATTTACACACGATATTTTCGTTTATTTTTCTCCTTCCCTCTATTTATTTAGTTTTTTCTTTTTTTTTTCCTAATTTTTCCATCGTCATATCGGGACTTATTTATACACACCACATTTCTTAAGTCTATGACCTTCTTTTTCATTCATATAAAAATAACACGCAATGCGAAGCTATCCAGCATTGCTTTGTACATTCGCCTGTGCTCCAATAAAACCAGATAATTAAAAACCAGATTAATAATATTCGAACAGAATCTATTGATTTTTTTCCCAAGTTCAAAAAGTGTGTGTCTGCATACAAAAATTTATTGCTGATTATTGTTATATCTTTCCTTTGCTCAATTTTAAGATTGCGTAAAAAAATTTATCAACTGGCAATAATTTCATGATTTTAAATATTGTTCGTCCCGATTGTATATCTGGATGCCCATTCGATAATCAACTTTTATTTATTACTGTTTTTTTTTCAAATAAATGTAAGTATTTTGCCTTTCTTTATACATGTCAATCGTCTCTTTTTCTTCCCCTTATCTTACGACGTCCCTTTTTTTTCTTACTCTTTTGTTCAATAATGACATTGAGATCGCAAGTGATAAATAGTTGATTAATTGTCATTATGTATATATATTATATACGACACAAATATGATCAAAAGCTATTTTCATTGATTTCCAATTCAATAATGGAATCAATGCAAATACATGAAATCATATGATATATAGGGGAATCCATATATTCGGGATTATAGAGAATTCGATCACACAAACACACACACACACACACAAACTTGTAATTTCTATCGATAGTGTCATACTCTATATAATTTAATATTGAAAAAAAATAAATGGACACTTGGTATCTCAATAAAGCGACATCGATGCGGATCATATAATCTTAAATTTACATTTAATCACATGAAAGTCGCTGTGAGAGTAATTATGTCCTGTCGATCAGTAGTTTTTTTCTTTTTTGATTTACTTAGAGCAAATTTATACGCGAATACGTGAAAAAAATGCCAGCGAGTCATAACTAACTTTAATATATAGAACTGTATATATGTGGAGAAATAAAAAATGAAATTCGAGAATAATTTACCAATCGAAATAGAAACGAAATACATCCACGGATCGTTATAATCTGCTCATCAAATGAAATATTTACAGTCGATTAACTAAAGTTATACTAAAAAGAAATTTTTCTTTCCCTTATTATAAGTTACCATTTATCAGCTTACCATTAATCAAATAAAGACCTATTAGAAAATTTTTTATGTACAGATATATATTGGTAAATAAAGAGTGAGCCAGATAATATCAAATATTACCAAATTTTTTCTCACTGCTCTCTCGCTCTCATTTTTTTCCGGTTTTTTTTGTCACTCACATCACGACAATCATTTCATCACGTCTTTTCGTTCGTCCTAAAGACAAAAAAAAAACTATGTCATACAAATATACATCATACACCGAATCAATGGAAGACAGCGCGCAAAACAAAATCGTAAGAAAAAATTGTTTACGGTTATTGAATATTATTTCTGAAATCTACTTAACCCCCCCATCTTAATATATTCATACTGGTTCAACTGATTGACATTGCGGCACGTTCTATAAGTTCATACGTTCATACACAGGCTTGCCATCGAAAATATTACTTGAATAACTTTACTTACCGATATTAAAAGAAATCGAACATGATTGGTTACCATTACGCAACCCGATCAAATGTTATCGCAGCTGTATCGACGATTCATTTTATCTTTCATTCGATCGTCCATACTTTTATGTGTGTATATATATATATATAGTTTCAATAGGCAATCTGTCATCGCCGTTCTTATAGGAAGTTACAGATTGAATTGCACTATTACCGTAACAGCACATTCATACGTTACGCTGTTTCCCAGCCAACTCACATATCAAAATTTATATCTTCGTCTTTTCTTTCACCTTATTCTTATGAAGTTTGATTTCCTAAATTTACGTTGACCTGCATTCATTCTCCGTACGAGTCATCGTTGATATCTGTAAAGTAGAAAAATTTACAAATCGAATTCATAAACAATACATCAGAATAGTGAGTACAAAAAAAATAAAGAATTTACCGTCACTGATCTTGATGATGACGGTTCAAACTCATCAATATCGAAATAAATTTCTGCGCCAGGGAATATATATTTGCCTGGCAGTACTTGATAATAAGTATTATCTGGCAATCGACTTGCTAAACTTTCTTTCATGTCTGGTTGCCAACAACGTCTCTTCGATTCATCATCACAAACAACCGAATCTTTTTCTTCGGTACTATCAACACTGTTACAGCTGTCACCAATTCCTGAATCAATCGCAGAGTCAATCGAAACGTGGCGTAATTTTCCACCAGATTTGTCTGAATCGATTAATTCTTCAGCGTCGTTTGATAAATCACCATCCACTGCTGTTGTTCGATTGTAATCGTCTTCTGAACGGTTTGATTCGTCAATTTGTGAATATATCGAATCATCTTGTGCGTGATCAATTATTCGAGGTACTACGTGACATTCTTCAAGATTGAATATTTGTCCATTATTTTCCGTTGTTGATTCCACTGAAATAACTCGCGTATATCTCGGTGCTGTGTATCTTACATCATCCGAATCATCAAGTGATCGCGGTGTTGAGCCAGATGAGGTTGGTGATGTGGTTGTTCCAGTGTTCATTCGCTTTGGACTACACTCAACACTTGAATCACCCAATCGTCTTTTAGGACTTTCAGCCAACAATGCGAAACTGCCTTCAGCACTTTCCATATGACCGGCATGAAACGGCGATATACATATATCTGTATTTTCCAAACGTTTAGGAGTTGTGTTAGCATTTATTATTAAACTGTCTTGACTTTCATTGGATACATTGTGATGTGGCTTTAGTAAAAGTTCAGTACTGTCTTGTGATATTTCTTGAGTTATTGTGTCTTGACTGCGTTCCCATGGATCATCCGTGACAAATCTTGGTGGTAATAGATGTGGTGTCTCATCAAGAATTTCTTTTTTCCAACATATTTCCTCGAATTCCTCTTGAATCAAACGACATAATTGATTAATGATAATATCTCCGTCACCCAGTAATTCCACATCGAATTTCAAATGTGGTAACGATTCACGATTAATTAATATTTGTGGAACGTGTGATGGAATGGAGGACGGAATTAATGCGACAGGTCGCACTTTTAATGATGAACCCATAACAATTAAAAGATCGCATTCGTCTTTGTCCTTGGCGATTGCATCATGAAATGCATCGGGTAAACCTTCTCCAAAAAATACAATATCTGGCTTCATTATTCCTTGTGAGACTATATCAGTGAAGTTTTCATTTGTATTTGCGCTCGTCAATGATGGTAATGAGTTACCACAGCATTTCGGACATAGCGGAATTCTTTGGGCGAATATATCTTCTCTTATGTCCTCTGCGGTCACTTGATATTTGCACTTAGTGCATGATGCTGTTGCGAATGATCCATGACATTCAATAACATTCTCAATTCCAGCGACCTGCTCCAATGTGTCGATATTTTGTGAATAATTCCGCAATAACTTTTTCTGTTTCTCCAACATCTTTATGAACCAATGACATGGACTTGGTTTGAATAGTCCAGGATATATTTCACGTGCAAATTTGAAGAAAGGCCGAGGATCTTGGCCGAAATAATTGATGTCAAACATGGCCTGTGGATCAGGTAAGTCTGGAAAATCTTGTGCTAGTCTTGAATATATCCCATCTCTACTACGAAAATCTGGTATTCCACAGCTGACGCTAACACCAGCTCCAGTCAATATAATGATTTTTTTACTAGCTTTTATCAACTTTACGACGTCTGACAATGTATTTATGTGATTGAGCTTCTGTCGTCGTGGTGGATCGGACATTATGTTCAGGACGAGCTAAAGTGAACACGAATCAAATGATTAATCATTCATATCGTTTTCTTGGAATACAAAACAAGAGATGAATTGTATGGAATTCTTACTTTCCATAACGTAATGTCATCGACTTGATCTGGTATTTGTGTAGGATCCATTAATAAATGCTGAAGAAGGTCTCTTGGGTTAGCACCAGTGAGCATTTGTTTCTGCACCCAAGACGAGGCGCTCCGCCAAAGATGACTAGAGTCTTCGGACAGATCAGTAAGCCCAGACAAATCAGACAAATTCGACACCGTTGATGACACTTCGTCCTTCTCATCAGCAGTGTCAAGTCTGATAATGCGAATTAAACTTATCAGCATTACAAAAAAAAGGTTCAATTTATAACATTTTCTTTGTAAAATTTCCTGCTTACGGGCATCCAGTATCGTCGCTCGTCGAATCGGTGCGCGACGGCGTCGACGAGGGATGTATTGAGTCAAGTGTGATTGACATGGGTTTTGATCCGTCACTCAATTCGGTGAAACCACTGTCACCTCCCAGAGGTTCTGGAAGTAATTTTAATAAAAAATTCATATGAAAAAGAGCGTAGTATAGAGCGGCGCAACATAATTTGATTATTCGAAACTCACAACGATTACAAGATTGGCATTCTATGTGTTTGAATTTTCGCGCTAATATACAGTAATTACAAAATGATCTCGACTCCGACATGCCGATGATAATAATGAGAACGATATTGAAATAGAATTTCGTCTCTAGTAGCACGGATCAAAAAAGCATTTACTCATGAGACAAAAATCTCTCAGTGCTGAAAAAAAATATTTTCATCGAAAATTCAATATCTATTCAACAGTTGTATTATCACCAATACCCAATGCAGCATCGAGTTTGGAAATCTGCGCAATTGAAAATTTCGCGCTTTTTACATACTTAAATATTATTCGTCCACGAATATTTGGCATTCTCTTCCTGTTTGAAATCCTAGCGACATCTACAGGAACACCAACGGAGATTCATGGTAAATGATGCTGTCACTTTTTGTGACTCTTCCCGCGTTAAAATTTCCGAACCCGAATTATTCCTTATATTCCATCATACATGTAAAAATAACAAAATATTCAAATAATATAAAGTGAACGAATTTTTTTTCATACTTTTCATAATCCCCAAATGAATTATTGATATAAAAATATAAATGTGAAAATTACGACGCAGTTAGTAGAGAGTAATGGCGGCTTTCCCCTTCTTTTCTGTACATTGAAAGCAAGAGACGCATCGCGTAATGGGCGTTTACCGTTTCGGACGCCATCTTGAAATATTACGAATTATAATTGAAATTATACCATATTTATAAATAAATACCTTCAATATCATTGCGTGAAGATTCGTTTGGGTGTTTGGCTTGCGTGAAATCAAGTTCCAGATGTGTAGAAATACCGTAAACGTCTCGATCAATTTTTCGACGCTTTGCTGACGAGGAATAGTCTGGCAGCTCCGAGCCTGACGCCATTTTCAACAGCAATGCTACCCGTAGTTCATACCACTGCCGCTGTCCCCACAGAGGTCGCCAATACCCACCCCACCCCGTACATCAACTCCTCCAATCCTCAATGTGTGGGTACACCTCCTGTGTAAAGAATGGCCAATCGTCACCCACGCATGGGAAATGTAACCCCACGATGGCGAGTATGTGAATAAAACCGAGGCTTGGCAACTGCGCGTGTACACTCCATACACACGATACACACATTTGTCTCGTCCTCTCCCGACTCAATCGTATTTGCGTACTATATATACTCACCCGAGTATTCCCGGCGATCCCCCTTCCCCGCCGTTATTTACTATTAGACGTACATAGTATATACAATGGTACATTCAATGGTACATTAGATCCACCCTATTTGGATTTATTATACATGATCATTTATCTAATCAATTCTTTTCATAGTTCTCTATTCATGTATTGGAAAAATAATGGAAAATCGATGCTTCCTCTTCATAAGCTTTTATGAAATGGATGATCGTATTGATGGATTGGATCATTCATATCCATATTTATAAATGAATACTACTCTGCATTCATTAATTGACCATTCATACTTTAAATCCTTTCTATCAATCATCGCGGGAATGGTCGATGATTTAGAATTCTATTTTTTAAGAATTTTTGTATTGCACTGTAATGGCGGCCCGAGTTGTATATTGGAAAACCTCCAGGGTTGCCACTACGAAATGAATTACCGGATATACATCTTTTGTATGCTGTTGGTAGCCCTGCAAATCTTAGTTCTGTGTATCGCCGTATTGGCGTTGTTGTTACGATTGGTGCTGCCTAACATCCTCCCTCAAAGCCTTTTCCAAGTGGCACGATAATCGGGCAAGATGGTATGTATTTCAAATCCGCCAAATAATTATCAATCTTCAATAAAAAATGATTGTGTTTCATATCAAAATGTCCTGGAATAATGGAATAATTATATTATGTGAATAGTGTTGGATTTGTGGTTAAACTACACAGAAAATTGCGATGTGCAAATGACGTTTTTCTTTGGCTATGTCGAGCATGGATGAAACCGCTATTTTGTCATTAAATAAATTGGAATAATATAGTTACTTGTTTATATCATTCAGAAAGTGTTTGTGCAAGTTTATCAAATCGCGTCAATTGCGTATTTATCCTCCGGACGCAACCGGTGTCTTATATTGAATATATCATTTTTATACGAACATAACCTCAAACTAATGTATACATTTATATGGATTGTTTCAGACCGAAGGAACCGCAACAATCAGAACGCGAAAGTTCATGACCAACCGGTTATTATGCCGGAAACAAATGGTAAATTTTACTCAACATGGTTGTTTGAATCGTAATAGGCTTTGTTTTATTCGTCAACTATTTGTCAATAGTTCTAACATTAAGTATTTTTATTGCTCAGGTCGTTGATGTCCTCCATCCTGGACAACCGTCAGTGCGTAAAACTGACATTAGGGAAAAACTTGCAAAGATGTACAAAGTTACGCCCGATGTTGTGTTTGTGTTTGGCTTCCAAACAAACTTTGGTGGTGGTAAATCAACTGGTTTTGCATTGATCTATGAAACTTTGGATTTTGCTAAGAAATTCGAACCCAAGCACAGACTTGCAAGGCATGGGCTTTATGAAAAACAGAAGCAAACGAGGAAACAGAGGAAGGAACGTAAGAACAGAATGAAGAAGGTTAGAGGTACTGGAAAGAGTAAGGTTGGAGCAGCCGCTAAGAAGGTGAGATAGTTTTATATTACATCAATTTCATATTTCAACATTAATTATTTCTATACCTTTTCAATTCTTCAATTCATACATCAAAATTCAAACAAAATGAATCATCATTTCTCTTTTATCATTTGCTGGTGCATGGGCAATAATGACATTATCAATTGGCTTTCTAGTTTATAAAATAAAAAATAATGAGGTGATGGTTGGTGAAATCTATTATTGGCATGGGTGTAATATTATTATCCACAAGTTTAGGCGTTCTGATATTGGCTCTGACTCGAGTTGATTGCAAAATTTATTTGGAATTAAAATTTTTTGTTTTGGACTGTCAATACAAACAACAGCAAAAGAGAAATGTGAAAAACAAAGGGCAATTTATTTGTGCATGATTCAATTTAGTCACATGCTTTTTTATTTGTATTCTAGGGGAAGAAGTAAACATGTATATGAATCAAATATATACAGTGCAATACGAATGGTTGAGAAGAAGATGGGTCTCATATTTATGATGTTTAAAAGAATCAGCATGTGTACTTTGTGTCATTGGGATCTTCAGTTTCAGCTTTATTCCATGGTCTCACCGTTATTTTCATCCTCCAGTTACATACATTTCAATCGATATCAATGGAAGCTTCTGTATTTTTTTTCTTCCACATCATTTGATCATCACGCTTATTTTAATTAGTATTAGTTGCACGCATTCATTTTTAAAAATCACACGGTGTTGGGCTATAATTTCATTTTTATCATTAAGATTATATTTCATATTCATATATTGCATGAATTCAAAAAAAGAATAACAATTAAAAATATAATTTCATGAATTAATTCAAAATGATGAAAAAAAGTTTAGTTGTGATTGTAAATTCAATTATTCAAAATTTATCAACATGAGCATAAACTCATCTGGGCAAAATCAATTTTTTCTCTATTACAGTAATCTGACACAACACCACATCAATATGCAGACCCCAATTTGTACAACATCAGCGTGAAAATTATTGTAATGTATTGATTAATAAGCTGAACAATATTTATAATAAATTTTACGCTATAAAATTGTGAAAAATGTTTTTCTAAATGATATACACACACATTTATTGTGTATGAACAAATTCCTGATCCAAATTATATAACTTTGATTTCACTGAATAGATCTTCAGTTCCATCAACCGACAACAAACAATAGTTACATTTCCTGGAATCTATTATGTCAATTGATAATTTATTATTATTCGTTGACATGCGATTCTTTTATTGTAAATTGTAAAACGTGAATAGCTGAAGTTATTCATTATTTTTATTGATGTTACATTCGTGTTCATACTTGTATGCAAAATTTAATTTTTTGGTAACATTATTCTAGCCTATTCATCAGATGTCGAATGACCGAATGTCTTATTGTATTTCTCACTGACCACTTCATTTTTATCCGTATCGATATTAGGTATGGTATTTTCTTCTTCTGCATGCGTGGTCGTTTCTTCTGCCACGGGAATTTCAACAGTTGGGATTAGTTCAGTCCGCGTTATGTTCTTACCAAAGTCATAACGATTCCATTCTGTTTCCAATGAATCAATTGGTTCCGGTTCGAGACGCGGCAAACCGTGACTATTATCTGTATTAGAATTATCATTGGATTTTTTAATGATGAACCAGGGACCCAGATGAAAGCCCCAATCACGGTCAGGATCAAAGGAAAGTTGCGCTACGATATATTAATTAAGGATTGTTAAGGATTCTATAATTAAGCCAAGAGAAATTAAGATTATTTCTCTGAGGTATGTATTGATCAATTAAATTGTCAAATATTTACCGAGATTTAACCAAAATCCTTCAATCAGTTTTTTCTGTTCTTTGTAATCCTCCTTCGCTTGATTTAATAATGCTGAAAAGTCGGGTGAATTCGGATTTCCGAATATGCGATCTTTCACGTTGATGAACCAGTCTCGAACGCTTTCGCCGAATTGAGCTTGCTGTCGAAAGCCTTGCAGAGTGCCGCCTGATTGAAAATTATTCAGACAAGTAAATCTTGATAGAATAATATATAGAATGATTTATGAATTTGATGTTTTACCATTACCAAATGGTCCGATCAGTGGTGGCATTGCCAATGTAGATTCATTATGAGAAATTAGGAAGATATATACACAAGTTACGAAATATGAGAGCTTCATTTTTGCTATTGGTTTGATAACAAACTGAAAAGTTTACAAAGTATGTACGGACTTTTATAGATTCATAACGGAAATGCATGTCAGTGCAAGATCTATTATAATACTTTTATTATTTTATCGAGAATCAGAGTTCAGTTGGCGTATCATGTCATGAACATATACGACCTTGGTCACTTATATGCATCAATCGGTAATTGGTAGATATCATGTGAAACAAATACTCTATTGTTTAAAAAGGCTTTTCATATTTTATGTATTGCGAATGGTATTTCCGTCCTTCTCTTCAAAGTTACGAATTTGACAATGTTCAAAGTCTTTTTTTTTTGTTCGCTGTTGTTTTTTCCTTCACTGTACAACTAAAATGATCTAGGGGTTGATGACCACTTTCTTGACCACGGGACCTTACAGTTTTCCTGTGTCACATTCTCTGAACAAATATAACAACCAAGTCAAATCGATATCGGGGATTCTTGAATAAAAGTGGAATTGTTGAATGATACATTAATAGCTCATTCGAATTTCGGTGAAGTAATTTCAATTCGAATTCTTATATTTTTCGCGCCATAATGAACACCGGATTCTGCTGGGCCAAACCTAACCAACAAAACTACGTAAAATACCTGTGATATTATGAAAATACTCCACGTAGGTTTATTTGTAATCTACGAAAGTTGTGTACTCCGCTTCAATATTATGGATTCATAAACCATAACAATATATTAATATATATTCATAATTGTAAGAAATTCATCATTATTTTCAAACTAGCATTATGTAGTTTTTATTCAAATTATATTCATAGATTGACTATACAGTTTTAGCTGTTTATTTCATTCGATATAAATTCTCGGAGTATAATGAATTGAATTTATGTATTAATTTTTCTTCTTTATTTTCAGACTGACAAAGCACCGATAAAATAATAAAATGGTGAACGACAGAATATTGGATCAGAGATTTCTTTTATTCTATTGCTCATTCACTTGCATTTACTTCCCGTGCATTTTAATACTACTCAAATTCAATAATACTCTCTACAATGTTGGAACGTACAAATTTATTCCAATCTTGATGATATTAATGTTTGCTGAGTTAATAAAACTCTCATTCTCGTTTTTCTACAATGATCCGTATTCGCTAAATAGAGTTGATTCACGATCATTATCAGGATCTAAAGCGAAAAGATCATGGGTCAAATTATTGAAAGAAATAACGAAATTTTTTATATTCATCTTTATGTTGTCAATTGTATATTACATCATGATTGTTTTGTTCGGCGCACCATTGTCAACTCATCATGAAGAAACAACAATGCTCACAGTTACATTAAGTACACTAACATTCGTACCACCAAGTTTGCATCTAGGTGTTGATATGGCTTTGCCACTTTTGACTGGTAGCCAATCATTCAATAATAACATCATCGCTGAAGCCATGGGTCGAAATATCAAATTGACTTTGTTGGGTGCATGGCTAGGAGCAATTGTCATACCATTGGATTGGGACAGACCATGGCAGGTGTGGCCAATACCATGTGTAATTGGTGCACTTGTTGGTTACATGATAGCCCATTATATAACTTTAATCAAAGTACTTCCCATTGTGAAGCTCTGGAAGTTCCATAAAAAAGTTCAAAAATAATAACTTATTTTATTTATGACAATTCAAATTGACTGTTAATATGAAAGATGGAGATATGAGTATTATTTCTATGGTTCTTCAATGGATCTGTTAATTAAGTTTCTTATCTATAATATAGATGTTATAATTGGCTTGAAATATGAATAAATATTTCGTTTGACTCAATTTTTCCCATTTATCATTTTACAATTCATTGTAAGGAAGATTACGGAGTTACCGACATGCGCGTGTCATCACTGTGTGTTGTGTGCGTGTCAACCGGTCAATCAGCACTGAAAGATCACTTGCTCTCATATATACATATTCAGCACTACAAACATCGTGCCGAGTGCAACGATTGAGCTCTTGACAGAGACGAAAATTTCTCAATCAGCAGTTGCGAGTCGAGACATCATTTGATTCCTTTATATCCAATCATTTCATTTCGGACACTCGAACACTATGGCTGATACCACTGGCAAGGTATTTCGCATTTGATTTTGTTTATATTTCATAATTTTATAATTCTAACCTTCGCACAATTTTAGATGAAGCTAGAGAGGCTTTCATTCATCGTTCTATTCTTGTTCTGCAGATAACATTATTATTCATCAAATTCTAAAAGTCGAGTCTGATGTCGCCTTCTTTCTCTTGATAGAGAATGGCGAAGATGAGAAACTAAATATTTTTATATGTATTAACATTCACATTTCCAATTCTAATTCTCCTCAAAGGCCTGGTTGGTGAGACGACAATTTTATCATCGTGATATTGTGGAATTATATCAGATAGTTGTTATGAGGATTATATTAGAAGATCAAAGATTAATTGGCTATGATAAGGGTGAATTTTATCGTGAATAGAGCTGATCATTTTTATTTCGAAACGCGTTACGCAGATAGTTTATATCATGCGATGTATAATAATATTGATGTATTTACATATTGACTGTTTCGTTATACGCTAGATATTATCTCAGGTCCATGGATTTTTTATGAGCCCTGTAATTTATTTAGTCGTTTATGTTTAGGTCATTAAGTGTCGTGCAGCCGTTGCATGGAAAGCAAAGGAGCCATTGTCAATCGAAGAAATTGAAGTTGCACCGCCAAAGGCTCATGAAGTGCGTGTAAAAATAGTAGCAATTGCATTGTGCCATACAGACAGTTATACTTTGGGTGGCCTTGATTCTGAGGGAATTTTCCCAAGTATTCTTGGTCATGAAGGGAGCGGTATTGTCGAGAGTGTCGGTGAGGGTGTTACCGAATTTGCACCAGGTAATGAAAATTGTGTAGAATTTTTGGTTTGTTTGTTTAATATATTTTATGAGACGAAGAGGTGCCTCATTCATCTTCATTTCTGTTTTAAGGCGATCATGTTGTGCCATTGTATATCCCACAATGCAAAGAATGTAAATTTTGCAAGTCTCCCAAGTCCAATTTATGCAGTAAAATACGCTTGACACAAGGAAAGGGAGTGATGCCCGATGGTACTTCACGATTTACATGCAAAGGACAGACTCTTGCTCATTATATGGGTTGTTCAACATTCTCAGAGTTCACAGTTGTTGCGGACATTTCTCTGGCAAAAGTAAATATTAGTAAAACAATGTCTTTCATATTCAATGCATGGTGTTACCATTACACTTGTCTTTCTGTAGATTGACCCCATTGCACCATTGGAAAAAGTTTGTTTACTTGGTTGTGGTGTCTCAACTGGTTATGGTGCTGCCATAAATACTGCTAAAGTTGAGCCAGGCAGTACATGCGCGATTTGGGGACTCGGAGCAGTTGGTTTAGCCGTTGCTCTTGGATGTAAAGCTGCTGGTGCCTCACGTATAATTGGCATTGACGTCAATGAGTCGAAATTTGAGAAAGGTTTGCATGTATTTCACGCTTGTGATGATGAATTTTACGTGAAAGGTTTCTTTATTCGGTGTCCGGAAGTTGATTCGTTTTTATATTCACAGCGAAAATGTTCGGATGTGGAGAATTCGTCAATCCAAAAACGCACGATCGTCCGATTCAAGATGTTCTCATTGAGATGACAGATGGTGGTCTTGATTATACATTCGAATGCGTTGGGAATGTCGAAACAATGGTGAATATTACAAGAATTTAACTTCATCGTTTGACAATTATTATTTTTTTATTCATCGAATTGTTGTGATTGAAATGACATTAGCGTGCCGCTCTCGAGTCGTGTCACAAAGGTTGGGGCACATCAGTTATCGTTGGTGTGGCTGCTGCAGGCAAAGAAATTAGCACTAGACCATTCCAATTAGTCACAGGACGTGTTTGGAAAGGAACAGCTTTTGGAGGATACAAATCAAAGGATAGTGTGCCTAAACTAGTTCAAGATTATCTTGGGAAAAAGCTGATGCTTGATGAATTCATCACTCATGAGATGCCATTTGATAAAATTAACGAGGGATTCGAATTATTACATTCAGGAAAATGGTAAGATTTAGCCGGACAACATTGAGTTTATTCGATGATCAACTTAGCGAGATGCATTTTGTTAAATTACAATATGCCATTGATTTCCTTTTCAGCCTCAGAGCAGTGCTCAAGTACTGAGGCTGTACTTTGCTCGAAAAATTGGTTTGCAGGATTCCTGAATTCAATTTTTCACGGATTCATAAAATATTTTCCTACTGGGGTTTACATATTTTCAATTTTCCAGAAAAATAGAGAAAACTGTAAAAAAATAAATAACAAATGAAAACATTTATTTTGATCGTGTAAATTCTTATACGATCCTAATTAATTCTCATACTTCTCTCTGTATGCTGTTAAAACTCAGAAATTCCACTCTAATATTCATACTGAAGTAAACCTCTGATCATTAGAATATATGAGAGTATTAGGGGAAACTGTTCGATAATGTAGAGCGGAGAATTTCCGGAGGTAAGATCCAACAGTACAGCAATGGATAAAAATCGATTGATAAAAATTATTCATTTATCCAATCTTATAAATGTTCCGAAACGTTGCTTTGTTGCATATCATTCTTTATGTATATTGGAAGACGACCAATATACTACCGTTCATTAAGCATTCAATGAATATAGGTCATATTGACTTCAATGTTATTCCACTTTTATCCTCATTCATTTTGAATTGCACAATCATAAAGACGACGGAAAATTATCGTAACGTGCGCTCTCGAATTCAAAACGATTTTGATTTACGTCTTATCAGCACATATGATCAGAGGGGGATAGAAATTGAGTGAGACATATGTTTGAGTGTATTTCAGTTGAACCAATATTTATTTAGAATTATCTTAGAAACTATGTAAAGACAAACTTTGAATACGATTATGACTGGGATTTTTTAACTAGCTACAACTCCAATACTAATACGATTTTATGAGTAGATATATGATGTTATTAAGTTTTAGAAGCCACGCGAGCATTTTTTCTTCTTTTTCTCTTTTTCAATTTGCTTTGGTGTAATTCATTTTTTTTCTCATCCGACAAATAGTCAACAGGAGATATTTTTGATGTGTCCATCCGAAATTCTTTAGAATGATAATTGTGAACAGGGAACCGTTTGTGATATATTCAATCTGAATCTCCTCGATCAACTTGCTCTCTCAGCTAATGACTTCCAAAAATTTGCAACAATATTTATAGAGAATACACTTTGATGCTCAATAATAAATAGAAAATGTATGCGATCGCTGGAACGAAAAATTACTCTTCATGTTTCCATAACAATGAAGGTCAGGAGTATATTCAAATGCCACAATGAAAGAGTTAAGCACACAAAGAAAAGGTCGTTCTCCGCCTGTAGCTAAATATTCATCCAAAACCCAATTATTCATTGGGCCATTAATTTCAATATTTATATCCGACCGGATGACTTCTTTATTCAATCTGGTTGTCTAGGTTTTGAATTAAAATTTTTATATTCGTCTGTATATGAAAAGAATATGTCTCATTGAACAAAGTCACTTTGAGTTCATTCAAAACGTCCACGGTGATGTAAAAAAGACGTTGATAAAAGAACGAATAATATTACACGATTGAAAAGGAATAAAGCAACAATTCTACAACAATCTTTATTAATAAAGAATTTTTACAGCCACATATATAGCTACGGTAGCCTGGAAATCAAGTAAAAATTCATCATACGCTTTATTCCGGAGCAATTTTGTGTTTTGTATTTTATTATCATTATTATTATTATTATTATTATTATTAGTTCTTACAAATTAATCATCGCAGTACGAAGTATCATAGTTAAATGGTCACTTATTATTGTATATAATTATATACAATACGCAAGACTTGTTTGTTTCTTTTTTGTTGTTATTAGAATCTATTGCATAATATATCGAATTATTCATCTTTATTTTACGTTTAATCGACGTTTTGTTTATTTTTCTTCAATGAATTGTAATAATAATATGTCATGGCGGGATTTATGCTCTCACACTTGTGAAGAGTTTTTAGTATTGCAAGAATAATTTTAGCTACGAGCGCATTTAATTTATGCAGATAGTCATTTTTGCATTTGTTTTAATATTTATGGTATTACAATTTGCATTAATATTGGGCAAATTGTAGATATTAATTAAACAGGGGAATGAAAGATAAAGCCATTGTGCTTTTTTTTCGTATAATATATATGTAAAACAAGTGTTAACAAACAAGATAGAAATCACATAATTCAATCTAAATAAATAAGTAACAATATTATCATGCTCCTAATAATATATACGTGATGTCGATATTATAACTTGAAAAAAATATGCATTACAATGAAAGCCTCGTATTTGATGGTAGATGTTTAAATGAGTTATGTCTATTTTTTTTTTCATGTTATATCGTAGCACTTGGATTGTCTAAATATTTGCATATCATCATAATTTTCTTCTGTTTACAATACTGAAATTAGAAATAATATGCATCTGAGTATATAATCGTAGTTCAATTGAGTAAATATGTCTAATACTAATTTAATTATAAAATAACATGAGTGATGGGGAGGAGGGACGGAAGAACTTTATCTAGCATTTGCGATGACAATTAAATATATAGCTTTATCTAATGTTGTAACAGCTCCTAATTGTTTTTTCGCTATTCACATTGTCACAACGATTTTTTCTTTTGCTTCAACTACAGGTTATACATAACTAATTAATTAATTTTTTATTTTGTTCACACTAATCATCTATATAATTACCACAATGCATGTTGTTTCTTTCTTTTCGTTTAATTATTGCAGTACAATGTCATACGTAAAAATGGCTTTTATTACAATGGGGGTAGGAGGAAAGAATGGAATGGAATTATTCATGACTCTCGTTGATTGTTGATTGGATTATTCATACATAGTAGATGTAAAAACAAAATTGACACAAATATATATATATATATATTTATAATATATGATTATTGTGTTTTTCATTTTTGTTTTACATTGCGTGTGAGAGTGTTTGATTGGTTGTGTGAGCATCTGCGACATTGATTACAAGCAATTTATTATTTTTGTTTGTTTTTTATATTCATGAAAGTTACGGGGGAAAAAATGGATATTCCCCGCATATGCTGCATTATCGATTACAATAATTACACATGAATATCTGGAATCTTGAGATAATTCTTATATAATATGCTTTGATGCATTTTTTTTAAAATTAATATCAGCGCGCAGTTGTTAATCTCTAGTGATTGGAAATTATATTAATTATCTGATGCATCTATTATTAATTCTTTCATTTTACTTTTCTGTACCCAATCTGTGACGGTAAATTCGACATCATTTCCATAAAACTTTTTCGGTTCCATCATTAGATCTATTCGATACTTATATTCTATAATTATTTATATAATGTATTGTGTATGTGTATATATGTGAAAGTGTTTGATGAGTGTCTGCGATTGCGTGTGCATGAGGCCTTATCGCTTATTTTTTTTTCATTTGTCTATATCAAATTTCTTCAATATCTGTTTTGTTGTTTTTTCGTCAATTAAATTATGCTTGTTCAGTGCCATTCATGAGGTTGGTGCGCGGGATTTTTTGCTCCGTAGGTGTAAATGCGAATTCTAAAAACGTGAAAATAGTGGCATTCAATCAACATTGTCGGCTGTCCATTTTCTCCCTGAATTTTATATCTTCTTAATTCACGAGTTGATACGAGGGACGGCGAGAGGTGGATCATGTTGACGAAAAGTCGCCGGAAAACGATTGATATATCAATACAATAGCAATGTTTTTAATATTGCGTCTGTCACGAAAGTGAAACAATTGTGAGAACGCGTGAGAGATTATTGCAATTCAAACTCTCGCACTCTGTTCTCATCGAAAACTTAATTCTCACGGTGTTGGTTCTTTTCTTTTATCCTTTCATATTTATATATAATGCATATTTGATGAATATATATTTATGTATATATATTTATATATAAATTATTTAGAAATCAAGTGGTTGATCAGCTGAGCCTTCAATATCATTCGCAGAATCCGCTCCATCGTCTTCGTCATCATTATCATTCATATCATCGTTATCCAAATTGACACTATTTGTTTTCAAACTGTCGTTACTTATTTTGTTGACGATTGCATCTATATGAGGATAAGGAAAATTAAATATATTGCATTAAATTGATTGGAAATATCTGATAATACTAGAAAAAAAATAACGAAGATATTGATCACAAGTTAGAAAATAATTATCTCTGTTTCAATGTAATTTTCTTCTATCAAGTAATTAGAGATAAAATTTCGCAATAATCCATGTTGAATACTCACACTTACCGCAATCAGGTTTAGTTCCACGAACTCGGGTACCGGAAAATTCTACACCATGTGAATCAACACACCAACACAAACCAAGTCCACGATGACATTGAGTAGTGCGATAATATCCTCGTGAATCACAAGCTGGCGCAACGTCAGGTGATGAACGTCTACGTACTGCTGCACATGGTCTTTCAGCTTTAGAGAAACAACCACACCATTCTGGGCCACTGACGAAAATATCGCTACTCCATAGGAACAGAAAAAAGTAGATGAATGAATGACAATGGCTATTTTCTTTCAATTATTTTATTTTATTCATTAGTCATTCTAGTTATGAAAATTGTGAAAATAATTCAGCACTCTGGAGTGTTCCTCCATATAAAAATGTAATTATGAAGAACCAACGTACAGATATGAGATTATCGAAAAGCGGATAAAAAGTAATTGGTGCAAAACTCACCCGTCTGTATCACAAGCATCCAGGAATGGTTTCAGACACGGTTCATTTTGATCATGTTCAAGACTATAAAGTTCACCAAGCGAAATTCTACGGTCACCATCATTATCCAAGTGTCCGAACATCCACCTCACTTCAGTTTGACATCCAGCGGGAAAATGACCTATGCAGCAAAAGACAATCGATAATAGGTTTAGACAATGCGCAACTTTAGTCTCAAGTGGAGTTGTGCTTTGGTCGCTCTTTCTCTCTACTATTGCATAAACTTGACAACGAGTGAGTGCATGGAATCGTTGGCCGAACAAGCACCCCTCCATCATCCTATTTAATCACTTCGATCAAACCATACGACGTTGGGAACCGAATAGCCGAACTTTGGTTGTTGGTTAGTTTCAACCTTGTCGGATGGTTTATCCACCATAAATCGCATGACAAAGACACAGTCTTATCAATCTCTTGCCGGACTTTATATAAAGAAATAATCTAAGATAATTTACCTTTAGATTTAATATGTTGGCGACGATATTTGGCATCTGTCATCACCACCGAGAACCAGTCTAACAATCGATTGGCCATGGCCGGCCTAGAGACAAGTGGACAGTCAGTATTTCGTAACCGATTAAACTTGGCCTCGGGTGAATCGAATGTAGGCTTCAATGTCACAGTATTACTTTCAATTTCATTGCTCATTGAGTGTTTGACGTCCTCCTCGTATTTCGTGTTGACAGCCAATCCCTGCAAAATATTGTTGAAAATATAAAATCAAATGAAAAGAAGAAAAAGAAAGAGATATGAAAGCATAGAAAGAAAAATTGTGGGATTTAGGATTATAAATCGTAAAGTCTCGCCATATTATTTTTTAATGGGGTCAAAAGTGGTTTTTATACCTCGTCGCCAGCTTTTCTTATACTGTTGTGCGCACTCGCAATGATAAAATCACGGTAGGGTATGAAATTATTAAGACTTTCAGTGGAAGGCAGCAGGGGATAAACCGTGAGGGGATTAACGACAAGCTCGACAAAATTGAATCGCTTCTCATGGGCTCAATTCTAATCTATTTTGAAAGAGAACGTGTACACATACTATCTTGTTTGCGTGTGTATGTGTATGCGGAAGTTATCAATTGTGATATGTAATTTATAATATATATAGGCGCAGAAATATATACGAGTACTAAAATATTAACAATGAGTGTGATGTTGTCAGTGTTGGCCATCCAGAAATTACCCAAACCAAATTAACATGTCATGTTCTTAATACCAACATAGAGAAGATTGAAAAGGAATTTGGCGTACTGTTATCGAAGAGTGAGGAATTGAAAAATATTATATCTATGGAATAACTGATATAAAATAATTTCAAATTGAACTACAAAGTAAAATATCTGATTCAATCGATATTTTCTGAGAGGTCAATTGGAATATAGAAAATCAAGTTGTCACAAATTGACGATTGGGATAAAAATATGAAACTTCGAACCAGAGCGACAACAATCAGTCTGCATCGCCATAGAATTATTTATATAAATTTAATGATCTACGTGATCAATTAAAGGAAAAAATTAGAGAAATTTAACATCAAATGAAATATCCTATTGTATATAAATCTGCGACGTGGATGACATTGCTGAAGATTTTTTTCTTTTTGTTTTTGAAGTGAGATTAAGGGTGTGGCCGCATATTGCTTTTGTAGCGGACAATTTTTCTCGTGTTACGACAAAGTTAAGTGCAATGCAGTCTTGTTTCTTGGTTAACCCTGTTCTCAGGTGTCACATAGAGCAGTCTGAGATGTTGTACGTGACTGTGGAAAATAACCGGTAGATTTTTTTCTTCTCTTTGACTACCTCTCGCTTACTCTCACGCTCACAATTCTCAAAGAAGTTTATAGTTGCTATTTTCACAAGTATATTTGTAGTATATTTTTCTTTTACTTTATCACCATCGTAAAAGTGAAGCGATATTGGCAAGATACAACATTAATTATTAACTGGTTTACAATTTAAGAGAATGACGTGGGAAAATAATTCTGATGCGGATATATAAGTTTTATATACAGAAATCTGTCTGGGTGATGTGAAATGTGGAATTTAGTTCCATTCTGATATAGATCAGAGAGGGAGAGCTTTTTCATCCCATTCTCCATCACAATTTCTCAATGTCTCTTTCTTCTTGTGTCTCATTCTCTATTTTCTGGCTTAATGGAAATGAGAAAAGCTTCTTGCCTAGAGAACAGTATGGGTACATCAGCCAAAACTTAAATTACTTATCAGTTTGAGGCACAGAAAAGATCCAAGAAGTGAAAGAAAAACGATCGAAACAAATGCAATAATACTTGATTTAATTTATCCTCACATTCTTTTTTCTTCTTTTCATCATTTTCTTCTATATATTTATTCTGTTTGCTCATTCGTCTTCAAGCGTCTTTTTATGCCGCGCTGGAGTGGATATAATAGTATTAATAGAATTTAACTTTTGAATTTGATGGAGCATTAAATTTGATGTCTAGACTTTGGAAACACATTACATCAATTTTGTTGATGGTTGAAAGTTCCAATGGTTTCCTGACATGGAACAATAATTCCTCTGTTATGTGTGAGTGTCATTTGATACATGTCAGAGTTTGCTTATTCAAAATGCGTTCAAAATTGGTACATTTTCTATTAGGAGCTTCATGACAAATGTGCGGAAAAAAAAACATGTAATATGAACACAGAGAACGAGAGTCAGTGAGAAGAATATTTGTCGTGCATTTCTCTACCTGTGTATGTATATCCACATTTTCTTTGATCTCTTTTGAGTGGCAAAACAAGCGTGTATATAAATGGCAAAGGAACATTTGGAGTTGAGGGAAAACATTCAAAAGTGAATAGACAAAATTAGGGTGAGCGTCACCCTCACAGTTTCAAGAAACTGTGTTGTGATTGCTCTCTCGCCCGTGAGGGAAATTTCTCGGCTTTTACGGAAGTGGTTCGTTGGCACATACTTTTGCACTCGCTTTTAATTTCAAATCGACCTGAATTAAATGTCATTTGTAATTACAACTGACTTCCAAGAGTAAATATTCTATTCGAAACAAATGAAAAAATTTTTTTATTTTTTAGTGATCCGGATATTTGTGAGATAAATTCGTCATCGAGTATAAAATAGATAATAACACATTAATTTATTATAAATAAAACTTGATATTGTGAACGGGCTTTGTTTGTGCATAGAATATTGGATATCCTATCTCTGTGAATGAACTTGTGATGGTATATAAAACCTATATAAATAAAAAAAAGATTTTACGAATTTTTTAGATGAAAAAAGGTGACGGTAAAGTTATTTGTATGAGCTATTTTTACAGCGTCACGTTGACGCTTCGAATGTATATAGTTGTAAAAGATAAAAATAAAAATAGTAAAAAAAAAGAATGAGCGATATCGTGAAAAAAAAAACGCGAGGTGAAAACAATGAAATCAACTCTATTCCTGAAAATCCGATGGACTTATGAATACAGACGAGACTCGAACGGTACTGGAATTTATTGATGTAAATTTCTGTCACAGTTGATGAAATTTATTTCGAGAGAGCGGAAAAAAATCAATTTTTTTCTACTCTTTTCTATCAAAACGAAATTTTCAGTACAGTTACGATGAAGCCAAGTGTATAAAGTCTTTACGATTTATTCAGTCAAAAAATAAATAAATTCATAAATGAATACTACCTGTCATCAAAAATGAATGTGAAAATCCATTTTTCTATCAATTAAAACAATTAAATCCCAAAATATTTTTTTCTTACATGTTTATTCTACTCTCATCCACCCCTTTGTCTCACTACTACCTTTAGAAACATTCTCAAGCACATAAATTAGACTATAGTCTTGTAATATACTTGCACATCCTTTGTACCTGCTTTCAGTCTTTTTAGTTTATCTGTTCTACACAAAGGCACATCCACACATACTCACACTACTACGTCACAAGCACGTAGCATTATTTAATGTCCGCCAAGTACACGAGGCCAATAGTGATAAGAGAAGAGAAAGCCGAAATATAAGAGTATATTGGCAAACCGAGACCGATATATCACAGTTATGCTTTTATATCGTGGGCAATAAGATGTTTTGCAGTATTTATGTGTCTAAACACTTTAATCCATTTATTTTTATGTCTCTATTTTTTTTCTTATCGTCTATATCTACCCACTTCCTTTTCCTAACGTATCTCTGTACACAATTCTAAGAAGGAAAACAACGCAACAAATTATGTGCAATTACTGCGATCATCACACTAACGTTTAACGAGTATTCTCTGAAAGAAAATGGATAATGAAAAAAGAATAAAAGAAGAAATATTGAGATTGTAAACCGATATTTATTTCTCAATAGCTCTTACCTTGTTACGTTTGCTGTATTTCAAATATTGATAATGATGATTGTCGTAGTTAAAATCTCGTGGAGTTAGCGTAATGTCTCTGTTACGTCCTGACTTTCCCAGAATTGATTTTTGAAGTCGTTGTTGTGGAACTTTTTTTGTGTGAAGTCGCAAATCGGATAATCCTGCAATTAAAAACAAAAATATATTGAGTTATTAAAGGAGGAAAATTGGAAATCAGAATGATCAATAGCTGGTTATAAAAGTTAATCAGTGAAATCAACGATGGAATTTTCCATCGATCGAATTTACCAAGTTCCAATATGATGACTATGTATGTGAAAAAAATGACGATGTCAGGCGAGTATTAAATTGGAAAATGTGAAAGAAATTATTATATCTAATTTATTTTCAAATACGTTTATGTACACACATGTTCATATACATTTATACAAATACATGGATGCGTTTGCTATTCAGAACGCAATAATGAAAGCAACAAATTGCATATCGACATGCGTGCAATGTCGCGCGATGGTGCATGAACATTCATTTCAACCAAGCGAATTCAATTAGCGAGATAACCCCACCAACACCAATGACTTGATTCAAAATGGGTGGTTCGATGGAGAGATAGATGTTGGACACAGCTATGTGGACCACACCATTTGCGCATACAATTTTTTACAAGGGAAAAAAAAATTTCAAACATTTTTAATAATGAAAAAAGAATCAGCATGGAAAAATGTGTGAAGAAAAATAAAAACCATTGAGTGCATAAAAATTTAACATATATTTTTCAGATCGATGATTTTGCAAACACGTTTTTGCACCACTCGTATGCATATGGCGCCTGCTGCATTCAATACTCGGCATACCCATCATTATTCATATTCCGTAGTGGACAGACTGCGTTATTGAATAAAATATTTGCACAAATCAGATTTTTTTATTAAATATCATATACATTTTTGACTTTTTTTCTGATTCTTTGTCTTGTTCATTCATTGATGAAATGGATGATGTTAAAATTGATGGAATTAATAAATTTACGTTCGTATATTTGTGTCTGCAGTGTAGATATATTTCAGGAAATTAATTGAATTAATTTCATATCGTATCGTTAATTAATTTTGTCGCCAACTGCAAAGTGATACGAAGGAAGACATGCTCTAGTAATCATCTAGCAAATGTCTTCTACATATCGCTGTGTCGTGTGAACTATATACACATATATAAATGTTTAATATATCTGTACATGTATACATCTCTCACCTTTGCATGGACAGAATCCCTTGCACGCGATGTGAACTGAGATGTGATGAATGCAGTTATGGTACTCGAGACGACATGGTGAACTGTAGGTACGATTGTCACTTCCACACAGGAAGTTTGGTTTCACCACCGGACATTGCTGACACCTGTAAATTGATTAATGAATTTATCATACCGATTTATCTTTGATGATAAACATTGATATATTCACGTTTGTAACGAAACATCGAGTAAAACATGAGCAATGTAAACAAATGAATGAATAAATACAAGTCTCAATGAGGGGGAAAAAAGGTACAATGTGGAATTTAATTTCAATTTTAATTAAAATAATTTCTTTTATCTGCCCCCAAGTGCGATAGTGCATAAATTAATTTATTTGTATTCTATGTTTATCCTTTTTTTTCTCCGTTTCTAGATTTATATTTGCAACAGTTGCGAAGATATTTTTCTATGTGAATTAATTCTTATTAATGGGGAATTCTTGAACTAATTCAGAGGACGCGAAAATCCTCATTCATTTGATTACTGAATACGATTCAAATTTAATTATTTTATTATTCAAGCTCCTGTGTGCTTGTGTTGTGAAGAGGAAATACTTATACGAATACGAGTCGTTTCTCCGATAAGAACTAGCAAAAGTAGTGTTTAAAAATGTTCCATACGGGGTTAAATAGGATCGTTAGTCGAGCGCATGGATACATGTATAGCAGTATTATATGCAACGCCATTAGGGGAGAAGTAGAAGTGTGAAAATTGTTCTTTCACTGCCCATGAAAACCAGAGTGTACTTTTTTCGTGTCCATTCCAAAGACTATTCAATTTCTGTGATAAAACACAATGTGACAACTATTTCTAGATGTTTAAAAAAAATTATCCGGTCATAATTGAATTATTCTGACAATTGTCTGACGGTTAGTATAGAACGTTTTTCATCAACTCATTTGCATTGGCAGTTTTTGTTCTTTTCTTTTCATTCCATTTCTGCATTCTGTTAAATGTTCATATGTTTTTTTTTTTATACTTTTCTGTATGCTCATCTTCGGAAATAGAATCCGCCTGCAGCCACGTGGAAAACTTTTGATTCACGTTGGCCGATAGAATTTCATGAATGTGAAATGTAATCCTCTTTCCTTTATATGATACATACATATCTATACATAGATGAAGGTTAAAAGCGTTGCAGAAAATTTCATATTTTTCAATCATATTTGCGTTCTTGTATAACGATCGTGAGTTCACGTCGAATTTAAAATGATAAAGTCTACTTTTTTCGACCCTTATTTACTGCTGATTGAAGTATTAACACAGGAAATCAATAATTATGTGTATTAATTCTGAAAAAAAAATTGGTACAAGATAACATATGAAATGAAAAAAGTGTTAGAGAAAAACACGAAATTTTTTTAAAGTGTGGCTCATTCAAATTTTATATGTTCAATATAGAGACGAAAAGGAAATGTATGACTGTAAACTTCTACTTACACACACTCAGTCATATTCAACAAAATTCTCAAGTATAAATAAGTAAATAAACGGAATAAGAAAATTTTTGTGTACAGCTATACTAAAAAGTACTTGAACCATAACGACAAGTATACTTGTAACGACATAAACTTGTTTCCTCTTTTGGTTCTATCTCAGCTATCACCACTGTCTACCTTCACTCAACGTTTTTCTGAATATAATCATCTACTTTTATATGAATGAGTTCAATGTACATCTAAATATACCTAAATAGGACATAACACAGTGATGAAACATGCTCAAAGCTTTTTCCTTCTATTTTTTCATCCATCATACTTTCCCGCTGTCAATCAGAACTCAAATTCTTATGAATTTCATGATCCTCATCGTAGTAATTGATGAAAGATGCCAGGATAAATGAACATTCAATATTCTCTTTATACCTTGAATAAGTTAACAATAAAAAAACAACATAATTAACTGGACCTTCATGTCTAGATAGCATAAAATACTTAATATAAATATGTCATTCAATTATACCCTCATGAAATGTCCATTATGATAAAAAAAAAATCTCACATTTGTCATCCTTTACATCCAAGATTAATATTTGTCATCCTACTATAATTCAAAATAAATAATAAACATCCCCACTGTCACATTACGTATAAAAACATATTAGATTTTTCATCTACAATAAAATCAGCAAACAATTCATCCAATCTCTCAGCCAACAATTTTAATTCTCTTTCTTTACTTGATATTCCACTAAATTCTCCCAAAACACACACACATACACATACACATACAATGGGTAAAGTACTATAAATAATATCAAGATCTTTATACATTTTCGGCAAACAGCTTCCGGATATAGTCTACACGACAATGGAGAGAACAAAGAGTTAGGTTGGCGCAAAGGATTCATGTGATGGAAGTAAAAGATGGGTGGGGAGAGGTTTTTCGGGGTTGCCTCTTTCCCTAACTCATTCTTGTTTTCTTCTTTTCACCCTCCCTCCTCATATATAGTCGTATATAGTCTCTCTGTACTCTGCATCGTACAACTCTTTCGCCTTCATAATGTACGAGGGCGGTCACCACTTTTATTGCCGAGTAAGCTCGTGCCGACTGAGACTTTTCTCTTGGTGATGCCGTCACCAAACTCGCCATCTACCAACGTCTCTTTCACTTCTACCTCCTTTTATTTTTCTTCAACCGTCACTCTGTCTCGTTTCACTCACTGAAAATTGCGGTCACAACATGGATAAGACCGTGACACGATGAACAACGCGTATATACCAATACCAATCTATTTAGGTGAACATGTACAATATATATTGTGTATGTATGACTTACATGGCTACTGTTATATTGTATGTGCACATGTATATGTTCATCTTGTCGCTTGCTCATTTATTTGGTCATGTGCAGTATCCTCTAGCGGAAATCGGATAACTGAGGGTGGTGATGGTGAGGAAAGAGAAGTATCGGGATGAAGGAGAAGATGGGTTTATGGACCGTACCAATCCAGATTAATTCACTGAATCAAGTGTGTTAATCAAACGCATTGTGTCGTCATAATGAAAACAATTGATTTCGATAGAGAAATATTTCCCATTGTTTAATTTGGAGAACATTTGTTTGGAGGTAGAAATGCATGATGTGATTAAGGAGGAATTGTTGTAGGTGAGCTGGAAAATTTATTCTGGTGATCAGGAGCCTGGGAACAATTTTTTTTCCTCACGAATTGGACTTTTTTCTTATTTGTTTTATCGATGGATGGAGTTATATAATTAAAGGAAGTTCAAATGAAGAGAGAGGTTCGTTCAGGTTGATGCGATGTTTTGAAATTGAGTTTCGTTTAAGATATTTTTTGAAATTTGTTATGATACGATTTGATATCAATGTTGTCATAAAATCTGTGGACATATTCGTCATAAAAATTGTATATATTCATGGGTATTATGGCTGAAAGCTCGATAACTTTGTTTGAATCGTTATGGCACATTCCATTTATGATCTCTGCTTCGCAAATGATGACAATGAATCTGATATTCATAAACTCGTTGAAAGAAAAAATCATTTTCAAACTTCGAAGAAAATGTAAAAAATTTTCTGTTTTATATAGTTCATATTATCTAAAGCTTTGAATAATATTAAGAGATAAATGAATCAATTTTCCATGAATAATTTTGATTAATGCTGACATTCTATTTTAAAAGAGAATTGATGCTGTTCACTTTCAATTGTATCACTGTGAATTCAAAATAATGCATAAAGATATGATTTTATTATACCGCCTAGTTTTATTTTTTCCTATATCTCTATCAGCAGTTTTTGACTGATCTCAAATGAAATTGTGCAGATTGGTACTGGCATAAAATTTCTATATCATTTTTTATTGTTACAATTGGTGAAAGGATACAACTGTTATTTGAACGTATATAACCCCTTGATTTCCTCATGCGACACTTTGTTATATTTTTTTTGTTTTTTCAATACATCTCATTATTCATTTTTCCTGCAATTTCATTCTGTACAATTTGAATAATAACTTCTACGTAGCAGCCCCATTATTTATGCGAATGTTTGAGGAAAAAGAGAATACAAAGTGTATGAGGGTGTGAAATAAATGTGAGAAAAAGTGGATGTGAAGAGACTGAAAATAAAAAAAGGAAACTAAATAAAAAGTAAAAAGAGAGAAATGATAATGCATGGATGTGTCAAGATAAAGATTATTACACGTTGTTAAAATCTGAAAACAACCTTTCGTGATGCGGGTTGAAATGTGACACGAAATGGCGGAATAGTGTGAGATGTAATAGATAAGTTTTAATTTATACATATTTATGCTCCAGACGAGTAGTAAAAGGATGGAAATGCGTTAATTACGAGTAAACACAGACATATAACGGATTGTAGCAATTAGAAATTGCCAGCGGAGAACAAACATTGGACTATTAGTTAAATCTCGTGCGTTAGACTTAGTGAAAATATATGGCTTTGCTCTGACATACGAATGAGAAATCATTTTGCCTGGTGGTCAAAAACGTAGTATTATTTCAATTACAATTACATAAATATTTATATTCACACAATTTTCGATGTTCAAACAATGACTATCAGACGCGTTGATTCTGAATGAACTTTCAGTAAAATTAAACTCATTCTAATGCAATTCTCATTCATTCCTTTTACACAATATTATTATATATTTGAGCTGCTCAGTTCAGTATTTTCATTTTGTTGAACAACGTTGATTTATTGAATATTATTCATGATGAACACAGTTTCTTGATATTATTATCAGTATTTTCCTTCCTGTGGGATATCTCCTTATCTAAATTCATGATTCGCTTATGGTAATATTCGGTGAGGCTCACTCACGTCTAAACTATTAGTCCCTGTGGATTAATTTTTTTTACATATTCAATGAGTATGAAAGACGAATCGTGATGATCGTCAGTGATGGCACAAAGTTTCTGTTCAACAAGAACAATTAGGAGGTTATATTGTATGGGTACGCTCTGACGTTTAATTACAATTTTCACTCTATAATTATGGGCTGTCAATGGTAAAACGAGAGTCTGAAATTTTTATGTGAAGTTCTCGGTATTATTCTGCTTCTAAATTACGGATTCTCTTTACTTCTCAATCATTTCACATTTTATATTCACATATTCGATCATTAACCGTTCTGAATTCATCATGGAATTGATAATTATGAGACTGAATTCATCGGAACTGAATATTCGTCGAATCAATAATCGAAGAGTAATTTTGATGATAAAATTTACCTATAGATTAATTTTCCTGGGAGCGAAACATCAGCATGTGCATACAGTAATAGAGTCGTGGGAAAAACGAAGCATTGGTATTGGCCAGTGGTCGACCCAGTGTCGGATCAATGCAATGATTTTCCTCTGATCCTCCCTAAATCCAGTCTAAAATATCAACCAGCTCGAAATTGACTGTTAATTTTCTATCAACTTCGTGTAATATCAATTCATGTCTGCTCCATATTCCAATTCATCTTGAATTATTTCTGTTCTTATTACTATACTTTTATTTGTTATTCGAAATGAATGTATATGT
Source organism: Meteorus cinctellus (assembly GCA_030523045.1). Taxonomy (NCBI): domain Eukaryota; kingdom Metazoa; phylum Arthropoda; class Insecta; order Hymenoptera; family Braconidae; genus Meteorus; species Meteorus cinctellus. The sequence continues at coordinate 27,282 of JAPYZF010000221.1, read as the reverse complement.
ACAATGGCATATGGAATAAATAGAAAAAGTTATAGGGGAAGTGGACAAGTGGAAATGTCCTGTGCACTCTATATATTGAACATTTGCAACGATGCACGTGCGATTCCGAAATGCTTTGAATTAAACATGAGTTCGCCCTCTATAACGGAACGTCGATTGTCGATAACGGGACTAGACATAACGATGGACAATTTTACGCTTGGAATTTCGATCATATCAACCAACTTCTTTTACAATTCGTCGTTTTTCTTCTGTTGTCGTTTTTTTTTTTGTTCATTTCTCATGAATTTTACTTTTATTTTTATACAGAAGTATTTGCATTTGGCAATATACGATGATGAATAAATATGTATGTATTATTTATGCATACACAAATAAAAAATTGAACTTGGATACTGTAAATATGATATTTAAATATTTAGATGTTGAAACAGAATAACGAATTTTCTAGTTTTCAACAAGGAATTTGACATTTACGTTTAGATAACGCGAACTTCAAGTTTGATATTGTTTTTGGTCGAATAAAACATGGATTGGCTGTCGAAATTTGTCGTTCAATTTTGCTTTGATATCAGAAGCTGTATTTTCTGAATTCGATTGACATATTTTTGATAAATATCAATGGTGTTTACAAAGTGCATGAAGTTTGTGTCTTCAATATTATGAATAAGCAAGAGGATCTAGATCTAAAGTCAATCAAAATTTATAAAGTGTTTATTATAATGTTGATTTTTGTTGTTGTGAACATTATGTAAAAAAGGTGTAGATTATACGACTATTTCAGTGGTTTTATCCAGTTGATTTCTGTAGAATAAAATGTGCTAGCAGAGCTGACGTTAACTCAGGTGAAATTGCAATCAGATAAGAATGACTTCGATAGCAGAAAGTACGCTCATTTGAAAGAAACTGAAGTAGGTAAAAAGTTGCTCTTCGCCTCATTATCACAATGTTTCAATTGCAAGATATTATACACTTCGGACAAATTCGAGCAGATTTGGTCTAGTTCCACTTCAATATCTGTTTGATATCTTCGTTATAGTTTATATCAATATTATTCACCACATTTAAACCTCCTATTTTTGTTCATTTTTTCATTTTTTCTCATGTAAATATGAATATGTCATTGTTCTATTTATATTTTGAGATTTAAAAAAATTTCTATTTATATTTTTTGTCCTGTTGAGAACTCGGACGTGCCTTTCGTCATCAACGAATGTCACAATTGTCCCATTGTTTATTAAAGAAAGTGAAAAAAAAATTGTGTCGGGCTAAAAACAAAGCCTAGCTTTGTTTCATCATGTCATACATACTTCTAAAAAAAGAGATGTTCTCTCGAGAGATACAAAACATGCGCATGGATCGATGTACATATACGTGGACACATACGAGTTAAGAGAAACTAGAGATGAAAAAAATGATGTCCTGAATTTTATTTTTACTCTCCCAAACTTGAATTGCAAAATGAATTTCCTCACATTTTACTATTGTCCCAAGGGTTGTATTCTAATTTAACATTGTTCTTGCTTTTATTTTCTTGATTTTCCTATTTTCTCTGCTTTCCCGAGTGTATTTTTGATGTCTCAATGCCGAGACATTTTTTAATCAGCTGAATCAGAATTTTCCTTAATCATATGATTAATATTGGATAAATCGAAAATTACTCACGTGGACTCATCCTGATCTTCATCATCATCTTCAGAGTCAAAAAAAGCATCGTCGTCTTCACTATCGGCAGACGTGTCAGTTCGCATTTTTCGCTGTTGTTGTATTGCACGTGATTTGGGAATAACAATGTCTCTGTTTAAGAAAATATAAAACTTTAATGTTAGAATTTTATTTGAAACAATTGTAATAATAATCCGACTATAAAAATTAAGTTGATATTTGATTTTCAAACAAGTTGAAACAGGATAATTAATCGCGTTAAATTTACTGGCTTGCTTTGAGAACTGGTATAATGGTATGGCTTTATATGCACATATACTGATAATGGTACAGATTTCATGGCACTGTTACAGTTATGTATAGATGTTTTGGTGCGACGTTATAGCGTTTGAAACTAATACGGCCATTAATTCTCGGCGAATATAAATGCAATAGTGTTGCTAAATAAGAGCGGTTAAACAGACTGCCTTGTGGGTATATTGTGGTGTTCATATTGGACACATTACTGATGCTACAATTAGTTTCATATATTTTATTTTAACTGCGGGAATATTTTTTATTTAATTGCTGTCTATGCAATTATATTGAAATGCGGCAAGTGATAATCCCACGCAAACATCGAACGCAGTGAAATTAGTTGAGTTGTGGTCAGACTGAAATATCATTGTATTTAAAAATGAATCGAAATTTATCCAATAAAGTTGTTTTCAATTCAAGTTTTATTCTCCTATAAGGTGGTTTTCAAAAGTTTTTACATTATTGACGTGCCATAGTGGAAAATAAAGATTTAATTTTCGTCTTGTTTCAAAGTTGCAGATTCTTAAAAATATTTTTATCGTGATAAAAGTTTATGAAAGTTTTATTTTTTGCTGTTCTCTTTACCCAGATTTATGGAGTTCTTTCTTCGACACGCATACTGCCGTAAAAGTATCCTCCAACAGACACAGTTCCTTCTTCTTGCAATTCAATGGACGGCACAGTTCACCTGAAAATAGCAAGGAAAGTATGAAGGGAAAAACAATGTTGTATATGAATTGATTTTTTTTATACGACGAAATATTCAAATAAGTCTGCACACTTCTTTGCCAGTGCTGTATCCACTTTGAAGTTCTTTCAACAATTTTTCTAATCTTTTTCTCTGATTTATCTCAATGAAATAGACTGTTGGTATTGGAAACATCTTTATCAAAAATTACCAACTTCATCTAATTCCATACTATTAAACACTCTACATGAGGATCAGCATGTATAAACTAAATCAATAAACATTATCTCACAATATATATTTTCTCAAAGAAAATAAGTTCATTCTACTTCAAAAAGTTTTTATAAAATGGGGCATAAAGTACAAACGATTACATTCTTCATTAGAGTGTATACATACACATACATATATGACTAAAGGGAGGTGGTAAAACTAGTGCCAGCGCCAGAGTGGGAAAAACGAGTTGAACATAGCGAAGAAAAATAAAACTCCAACGAAGAATTACCGGACTGCCAGAGAAGAAGAGGAAGAAGTAGAAGAGGACGGGGAAATCGAATGGTGAAACATGGAGTGGTTGGAAGCGCGCGCAAAGTTGGAGGCGTTGGAATACAGTCATTTGTATATCTATATCTATACACACATGCATATATATATATATATACAGGTCGAGAAAAACTTGCTGGCAAACGAATTTTATCGGGAAAGCCCTGGAGAACTCTCAGTAGCCAGCTTGCAGATGGACGTTTTCTGAAAATTTACGTTTGTACAACTTGCCCCCGTTTTTTTTATTTTTTTCCATCCAACTCTTTTCTCTCATACTTCTTTTATTATCATTCTATTTCTTTCTTTCTCGCTGATATTTTTATATTTTTTTTCATTCTACAGCGAGCCTCTGTGAATCATCCACACGTTGTTACAATGAAAAAGTTTCGCGTGATAGTGAGCAAAGTGTCACTTGAGACAAAAGAAAAATTTTCAGGCAGAGGAAAAAAAAAATGGAGGAATAGAAGAGACGAGATTTCCTCGTGGTGTGCTCATGTCATTTTCGTGAGACAGTTACGAGAAAATGGAAGAAAAAATAGAAAAATATATACATAAAAGAGTAAGAGCGATGGAAAGAGAACTGTGCAATTTTCCTTGAGAGCAATTACATCGCCTGAGGTATATATACATATACAATATACATGTATATTTATATATACGTACTCCATTATAAAGTTGGTGGAATATATTTCATTTGTCTTTTTTTTTTACTTTTACGAATATATATGCTATTTTTTTTTTTTTTTGTCAACTGTTCACCACTACGTGGGTACTGTTGTCAGTTTTTCTCTCGTCATACCTCCGGAAAATGCGCGACGTGCAGTTCAGTCTTCCGTACGGATGCTCAACGTTGTGCATTAATTCGCGATTATCCGTCTCACTCTCAACGCCTCATAAATATATTTCTCTTACACTTATATACAAATATAAACTCTTTAAATCACCTGTTTCAAAAGTGATACTTATGCATATCATATGGAAGAATAAATTTCTGCCACTTGACAACGATACATATAAGTCTATATAATAAAATGAAAATAAAACATAAATTTTACATAAGACAATGTGAATTGGTAAATTGAATAATTGGCTCAATCATTTTTTTTCTTCATTCGCCGATTTTAAATTCAGATAACAAAAAAAGAGATATTATTTTCTCATCTCAAGTTTCCTCCTTAACTTATCATACTCAATTTTTCCATTATTGAAATACTTTTCGTTTAATTTTCAAACTCATCTTGACGTAATGGTGTATACAATCGTTTTTCATCCCTCTTCAGTCATTGCTACTTATCTTTTCCGTTGTGCACAGTCATCAGATCATTTTATTCCATGTGGAAGATAGAAGGTGCAGAGTGTCTCAAGAACTATTCGATCAACAACGTCAAGCGGTATTCAGAGAAAGAGCAAGAAAGAGTAGATATATCATGAAGAGCTTTGAAGCTCACGCGCAAACAGTCGCTCCCGCGATATACACGAGGTTTCAAAGAAACTCTATATATCTACATGTATATCATATTACATTCTATATATACATATAATTGTGGATAGATCACGCGTGATTCAATGTGGCACGGTTACCATGGAAATATAAAGGGGGACGATTTTCTCTTCCATCATTTTCATAGGCATTGTGGTGAAATTCACGAGGGAGACTATTGTTGAGACGCATCAGCATTAACGTAATCTCATTGTCTGCAATTTATTTTTAATCGTGTCTGCACATTCACATATATATATAAGACTTTAATACAATTGTGAATGCACTGGAGTATTAAATTTTAAGTGGAAAAATAATTTATTCAACCCAAAAGTGGATACACTCATAACTTCACGTATTTCAGGACACTCCAATCTTTCAAGTAGTTTCATAGCTATAAAATCCATCCAAGATATTTATATATAAATGAACGGTATTGTAAAGTGTAATATTCCACACAAAGAAAGACCACATTTATATAAGTTTAGAATTTTCCAAGAATGATTATCGATGATATTGAAATTCAATAAATAACATGAACTCATTTCAAGATTGGGAAAATATAAGAGAGATAAGTTTTTTACATATTTCAATTGTTATATTATTATTAAAAATATCCATTCTGAAGTTCATTTTCCATGTATATTCTCATACATATATGTGATCTGGTTATTATTCAGGCTGGTGATGTATAGAGAATAGAACGGTTTAGGGATGATACGTCGTGCACAGAGATCATGAAGCACAATCGGGAGAGTACATTTGCCGACGGAACATTCCCACATCGTGGATTCCATCATGCTAATGGCACGACAATGACATACGAGATGTGGAGAACATATACACCGAATGTATAGATATATATATATACATATACACATATATGAATGGGTGTAAACATGTTGAGTCAACTTTAGTGAATATGAAATCGAATAAGCGGTATGTAGGTGTGAAAGGGCGCGAAGATGATTGAGTTTGAGGGTGAAGGCAGGAATAAGCTTGTGATACAAGTCAATTTGGATTACAAATCGGATGGATAAAGCGGGTGGAACATAAATGTTTATTTATTTGTGTATATTAGTAGGGGGTAATTTACATACAACTGCGATTTTTCAATTTTTTCACATCATCATTTATTGAAATTCATGAATTATAGACAAAACGTCTTTCGTGCTTTTGGAAATTCTCAATTGTTGAGTATTTGTGTGGAATAAACAAATTGTGAAAATGTTATTATTTGCATGATCATGACGGGCACAAAGAAAAATTAAACGCTGTTATGAATGTAGAATTATTCAGAAGATGAACTGGTGTCAATGTTTTTTGAAGAGATATTTGTTTGTTTCAAGACGGAAAATCGGAGAACTTTCTTTTTTGAGTGAAATATTTTCGTTTGACACATTTTTACTTGGAATCAAATTTCTCTACGAAATTCCTTCGAGACTTTTATTCTATGACGTATCCTTTTCTTTTAAAATGGATGAAAGAAAAGGTAAACACATATCAGTTGTCAATTTCCTTCAGTGAATTTATTCCATCGTGGTTAGTCACTCTACATATCTTCTCTTATTTTCTCTGAATCTATTTTCCAAGATCTATTTATGTTCTGAGAATCGCCAACTGCTATTCACATCCATGAATATGGATTTCAAATAGAGATTATTCCCGAAGTTAAATCAAATTTATGCGATTCGATTTGGACGAATTGTCCTCTCTGTTTGAGTATTAATTCATATTGAAGTCAATGGAAGAAGATAAGTAAAGTGATGATATATAAATTGTGACAATGCAGTGTCGCTTGTCTTAAGAAAAGTACGAATGTGTATGTATTTTATAAACATATGTATATGCATATATTGTATATAAAAATATATAGAATTATGTATGTAGCTTTCAGCACCCAGTTCTGCACTCGAGGGAAATTTTCAGGCAAACGAGATTTCAAAATGCGATTCAGGACGAAGAAGTATAGCATACATTTACGTATATATACAGCCCGTTAGTATCTTCATGTTACGTATTCAGCTCAGGCTGTGAGTCTGCCACGTGCAGTGGACTTGCATTTATTACTTGACTTTGTTTAATGTGCATGAAGTGCAACACAGTGAGAAATAATATGTATATTATTGTATAAATATTTCGAAATGACTGTAGAAAATTATGAACAATTTTTTTTATTTGCCTATTCTTCCATTATTATTTCCTTTAATTTTAATTGAATAACAAAACGCGAGTTGAATATAAAAAGATTTATATATTGAAGCTAAATAAATATATAAATGAATAAAAATAAAGTGGATTGGCGATGAGTTTTAGTTTTTTGAAGTAAAAAAATTTATTGCACTCGAAATGGGAAAATGTGAAAGCCACGTTCACGTTGAGTACTATATATACGACGTCGATGACTCGTGATCAGGTCGCGGAGATCGAGTGTACACCACCGCCCAACCCCTTATGCCGTTCTTTCAATGGTTACGCGCGCAAGAGAGGAGGATACGACGAAAGGATATAGGGTATTAAAGACGTGACACGACTGGTGGTACCTTCGAGAACATTTTTCTTTCTTGTAGTTCAGTTCACGCTCGCATATATTTTTATATTGCGTTTGCATTGGTTATTATTGTTATTTGATGACGTTTTCATTTATATTGAAGTGATACATTCGTATGAATATAAATCACAAGTAATAAGGAAAAGTATTTTATATTTGTATGAGCAAAAAAGAAAAATTGTCATGGAAATTATTTTTCATTACTCACTGTTTGGATCGTGGATCCATCTTTTCTTATCGCCAACTTTCATGATTCGCGTATCATCCTGTAACAAAAGATAAATATAACAATATTGATGAGTTTGTCTTTTAATTAAAAATTGATAGAAAAGTATATGCGCATGAGACATTGAATTCATTGAAAATTATCTATTGAATATTATTCAATAGATAATTTATTTTTCATTTTTTTTTCATTCTCGCTGAACAACGACGAAAGAAGAATTTCAAAAGAAAGCCATTGATTTTTATTCTTCGTGTAATCTTAAAGTATCGTGGTGATACCAAAGCTCAAAACAAAAAAATAAAATGTAGCGAAAAAAATGGGCGAAAAAAAAAAACTAAGGGCGCGCCTACGTCGCTTTTCCGGCTCCTGAAAGGACACGTTTAATTGCGCATTAATTAACGAGCTACGGGATCTAAATGAGTCTCGGTGACAAATTCTGTTGGGAATACTTCTGGAAAGGAACGAGAGAAATATCAAGATTTACGGAGAAAAGAAAAAAATTTGTATTTTTTTTAACTCCACATCGGTCTTTGTTAATTCAAAGTAAAATGTGAGGATAAAATAGAAAGTTTTCATTTGCTTTTCAGTATTCATTTTAGTGTAAACTTTCTATAAAATTCAGTTGTTCATATTTGTATTGAGAATATATTAGTTGAATATATACACATATTATTATTTCCTCAAATTACGCAGAAGGAAAAACATGTCGAATTTTCTATTTTACTTCCATCTCAGAGATTGAACAAACTTTTTTTCTAATTTTGAACACAACTCTCATTTTGATTATTTACACAATTTTTTTTGTTCTTTCACTCTCTCCCCAGTTTTTTCACTTTTTCTTTTTCAGACAGCTCACTATACTATTCTATATCCACGATCGAATAAAGAATGAATGTAGAAATGAGAGACTCAACGACTATTAAAAAGTGCAATTACACGGGCGCGGATTGGATGACATGGAATCCCATTTGAAAGAGTTCGAATGAATGAGAAACGGGTGTGGAGAATATAAGAGCGTTTATGTGTGTGGTGCAGCACCAATAGTAAATGTAGTCTATATATTGCACTTTAGAAACATATAACCCACGCATACACACATATGAAGCAACAGATACATAGACAGCACACATTTTCAAGATAAAGAAAAAATTAATAGAAGAGATAAAAATCGTAAAACAAAAACAAATCATAAAACCAAACCTCTATATTTGTTATTGCTCATAATTATGAATCTAAAATCATTCAATAATAACAAAATAATTAGGATTCTATAGAATCCATTTCGTTGCATTCAAGAGATAAATTGCGATGATGGAATGAAAAAGAGGAAAAATGGGGTAAAAAAAACCAGTTGAATTTTTTATGTGTACGTGATTGTAATCACGTGGGTCAGCAGATTTTTATTCAACTTTACTTACATACATTCGCAGGAATACATGTATGCATGCATGTATGTATGCATATATATATATGTATTTTTTTAACGCCCTTTTTTGAAATACTTTATATATCCCATCCATTACCTCTCTTTGCTTCGGCGCTTCTATACTTTTCGCCCTCATCTTCACGGTTGATGCCTCGTCGGCAAGGCTTGATGGACGATTCGAGTTTTCACCCTCAACACCCTTTATAACCTCTCTCTCTTCCACCCATTTGTATGTCGACCCATTCGCACATATAACTCACATCATATACAATCCATCTTATTCGGACTTTTTTACTCTATAAATAATGTCGATATCTCCAACATTGATGAACAGATATAAATCAATTTGTCAGAAGATATTTTATAAAATCTCGGGTATTCCAATAGTGAATAAAATAATTATTTATACAGATTCCACATATCACTTAAGTTTATTTTCGAATGCCAATTGAAATGAAAGGAAGTGGAACAGTGGCCATGAATTATGCGAGTCAAAGAATGAGAAAATCATTATTATATCAAGGGAAACAAAAAAAAAATGAGTTTCATACACACTTGAATTGTATTTTCTATTCATCATTTTTTTTTTACCTCAACATAACTCGTCTGTTCTCTTATTCGTGACAGGAAAGTATAATTGAATATAGCAGTTGCAGCGTTATACCTAGTCAGAATGGTGACTAACTCAATAACACACCTCGGTTATGTTTTGTGGTGGTATTTTCTGCACGCGTGTAATTTCAATTGACTCATATGCATGCATACACATTCACGTATTGATGCTAGTACATTTATTCGTATATAAAAGAAACCATTGAAAGTTGTAACACATATATGTGCAGCAGGGAGAGACGAGATATCGAATAAAAATAAAAATTCAATAGATAAAAAATGTAGTCGTTAAAATTTCCCATCTACGTACAGAGTTAGTGTACTTGTAAATATATAATTTACTATATCTGCATCATGAGGACACAATTGACTTCGATAAGTGCAAATATATACAAATATGCATAAGTAGATACTGAATCGATTGAATTAAATGAATCAATTTTCATCTAATCCCTACCATACATGAAAATGTGGAAATTTATTAAAAATGCAGATACAAATAATGAATACTTTGCTTAAATTTTCAATTAAATGTTTTGCTTGAAATGAATTAAAGTCGAAGGGCAAAATGCATCGTTTAATAAGAGAATGATAGTGTTGGTGAGAACGTTAGCGATGAAAGATGGTGGTATGTAAAAAATGGATGAACTGGACGAGAAATATCTACTTGTTGTAGCCTGTTGTATTCTAGTGCAGAATCTTGAGCTTCCACCATTTGTATAGAATCACATATATTTTACATTTATCTGTGTATTCAACGTGTAGTTATGAGAACAGCCGATGTGTATGCACACATAAATACACAACATAAATACATACAGAGGAATACTACAGTGAAAGTGTGTTTAAACGCTGAGAAAGTGCGCGTGTGCAGTGCAAAAGCGATTATGTCGCACACGAATGAAAATGGGATATAGTTTGAGTACAGGGTTTTAGTGGGTTTGCACGCGGCGAACCGGATTATACGTGCATGCACTTCTATATGCACATCTGCATACTATTTCATGAACGGATGTCAGCACACACCTCATATTTGTATGTATATATATATATGCAACGTAGCTTCGGTGTATTTATGTGCTCAGACTGAATGTCGTGGTCCGGATGTAATTATGCTTCACTAAATGTAGATATGAAATTGCTGTATATTCATTCGAGGTTTAATTTTGAAATTATTGCACATCAATTTTATCATATTCACTGTATGGCTTTGGCACCTGACTTTTGTGCATTACAATCATCAACCAATCAATCATTCATAAATGTAAATGTCGGGTATTAAACACGAACCAATATCAAAGCGGAGGAAAAGTTATTATAATTTTTCTCCATAATTTCTGTGATATTGCAGGGAGAATTTTTCCATTTTGTTTGCTTTTAATTATTCAAAAAATATAATTATGACGATAACTTCTGGTTTGTTCATATTGTTGGGGAATAATATTAAAATGTTGAGTACAAGTTTCTACTATGATTTTACAAGGGTTTGTTTATTTTTTTATAATTTTGTTGGCTAGAGTGTTTTTGTTTATGCTGTGTATGTTTTAGTATTTTGGCGGTGTAGGTGTGAATTTATGTGAAAAGTCTTCCGACTAAATTGCTATGATGCAACGTAGTACTAAACTACTGTAGTCAAGTGTATATATATATATATTAAAACGTACATATATTTATATATATATATATATACATATCATAATATTATATGCAAACATTCAACCCCGTACGATTATTTTAGTGATGTTACCGTCTACCATATTTCTCGTCTTCTATATTTACGTTGTATTGTATATTGTTACACGCATATATGTGTATTCAAATCCGCTCATTAATTGCAGCATTCATTCATGTGCATGTATATTTGATATTTGCTTTGCTACGAATTTGAAATTAACGCTCTATAATTGCCCACAGTCTGGAATATCAGGTTCACTCGGAGTGTATTTGTAAAAATTGCTCGGTGATACAGTTTAGGGGTTAATTCTGCGTTTAAACTAAAATTAAATTTACTCTGTTAAACTGAAGTGAAAGCAACTCATTTTGGTTTCCATTCAGTTTCTGAAGGAGTTAATTGGTCTGTTCTGAAGTATTAAACATAATTTTATAATAATTGTGTGATTTATTATGTTTTGTGAAATATGTGTCCATTCGAAACAAAATGCTAACCACTGGGTGCTGAGTAGGTGTTTTATATTGAATGAATTTTATTAAGATATGTATTAAGTTGGGGAAAGTCGATGTATAAATTCTATTTCTCTCAATGTTTTAAAATACCAAAATTCATTTGGGAAATAATTTTCACTAAGTAGTTTATCCTATTTCATATCGAAATAGACGATGGGATTAAACCTGCAGTTGTTGTAGAACTTTTCGATCTCATTTAAAACTAACTGATGATGTAACTAATGTCTATTTCTTTTCCTATTATATTGTCTTAAATTTTTTGAGAGATAAAATCAATATGAAGTTAGGAGAATGGAGATTGAATGATTCTTACTATTCTGTAGAAACTGAAATTCACAAATCTCATGATTTCTCAAGGCTTTTTAGAGAAAATACTTTTCTGATATATTTAATTTTTGAAAATGTCATTTGTAATTCATATTGATGTGGAAAATATCGAGAATATTAGCTCCTACTATCCTCATTATTTATCTATAAATGTCAAAATTATTCATTCAAATCGATACTGGAGGTTATTGATTAAATAATTAACTAACTTTGATCGATCTCAAATAATTTCCACAAATAGTAATGCACTTTAATCAAATATTATGTGACAACACGATGAACCCAATTAAATTCACATAATTCGTAATAGAGTGAATCTCATATATGTGTTATGAATTCAAATTTACATATTTTTCCTTCCTCACTCCAGAGACGATTGAGGAAGTTCGAAAGTTCGTTAAAAATCACTAATACCATTTTTTATTGTTAAAATTTAATTATATAAGAAACTCAATTCGATTCCCATTTAACGTGCTTTTTTTCATCATCATTCCGAACATTTTTATTTATGCATTATCTTTAATTTCTCAGCCATTATCACATTGCAATTATTTAATTCTACGCAATTAAATCGACTTTATATTTCACTATCTCATTATTCAATCATGTGACTGAATGTGGTTCCTTTTTTATCGATATATTAATCCCAGTTTTATTTCATTTATATTTCTTAACTATAAATTGTGAAAACAAATAATGTACAATTTGTTGTTCAATAAAAGTTGTGTCAATACATTTCATTTGTGGACGTATCAGACTAGGTGGATGAAAAACTGATAATTTAATTGATAAAGTTTTGAGTTGCGGGGATAGATAGATATCGGCAGGGGATGGAAGAGAAAGCGGAATGTCTGGTGTCACGGATTGTTTCTGACAACTGTGGTTATATCGACAATATGTCAAGCGTTATAGAGAAATATATTGGCATTTCAGACGTTGACTCCTGCGTAAACAACATGGTATAATATAAATTCCCTGGTTGCTTATTTCAAATAAATATGTAGATTTCTCATTACTATTGTAAAATTTTTTTTTATTATTATAATAACTACTTTTGTTACTATTCATCCATGTGTTTCACCGCATTTTTTCTATGAGTGTGAAAAGAATTAATATCGGAAAACAGAGCGACGAACACAAACGCTGACGGGATTCACAGTGTAGGTATTTAAATTCGTCACGTTTTAGATAACGTCACAAAACTGTCACGACGTTGTATATATATTATATATAGATGTATATTTATAACGTTGAAGATGTTAGTGCGAGTGGCGTTTCAATGGCGTGACATTTCATGCATAAACCCCCACGATAAATGTGTTATTTTAAATCATTTACATTGTAATATTGGATAATATATTTTACGAATTATAATTTCCATAACTTTTGTTTGTTTTCTTTCTCCTCTTCATTTCCCTGCCTTCTTCATTTTTAAAGACATTCCTCTAGCTATTTTCTTCTCGGCTTCATCCAATAATCCAAACAATTATAAACTTTACTAGAATTTCTCTCAAAAATCTGCGGAGAAACTTGAAGAAATATCATTATTTATTCTAACTGTTTTTTTTTTGTCTGATCAGTCGAATTAATAAGCAAGATGAAAAAAATTGGCACGGATAACTATCAAAGAATCGCCAATGCTGGCGTGCCATAGTGATAAACAACCGTAGATACTATGCGCGAAGTGAAATTCAAATTGCGAATTGCTGCAGTATAATACCAACACCGTAGTAAAATCGACCCAACACACCGGCAAATTGTTTTTTCCGTTTATCCCGAGAACGCTCTTGCGAAGAGCAATCAAAGGCTCCGAACCAACTATCTACTCTATTTCTCTCCCGCTTCCTCTCATCGACCATCTTCCTGCCGTCGGCAAGTTTCTCTCAGCGCTTGTTCGTTTCTTTTCTTATTTTATCTCTATCTCCCTTTTTTTTCTTCCTTCTCTACTTGGTCGACATTTTCCAGCCGCACGATCTGTCGTTTTATCTCGAGACTTAAATCACGATTTATCCACCAGTAATTAATTTATTAATTCTTTCCGTTCTTTTATTTTTTAGGAAAGAAAAAAAGTGAACGAAATAAATTGAAGGACAGGAAGAAAAATGAAATGATTTATATGTATATATATATAATTATATATATATACGATATGAAACGTAATAATATTATTTTTGGTAGCAGATAGCTTAGCAATGAAACCATTTTGAAAACAATATATGGTTGTGTGTCAAAAAGAAAAAACCGCGAGTATATATATATATATATATGTATATGGGCGTTAAAGGAACGAGTAAAATTGCTATGGAGCGAATACTCAGGCACATATGTCAGACGTATAAGTAGAGCAAGCAAGTAGTATAACGCCAGAAGGTCGGGTCGGCCATTAGTTGAACAAACGATAGGGGTTTGGCTCGTTCTAAGATGAGATAAGAGCCACAATGCGCACTCTCTATCTCGACCACTCAATCTTTCTTCCCTTTCTTTCACCACAAAGTCTCGATGTTCGATCTTAAGTAGTGTTTTTCTTTTTCTTTTCACCTCCACATTCATAAAACTTCTGATTCCACATTTTTCATTATATTGTATTTTTCCTGCACTATAAACTTTGATAATTCAACTTTTCTGAATTATAAATTTCCATTTCGCACACTTTTTTCACGTTCAATGTGGAATTCTGGCAGAGTGGAATAAGTTTTGATCTGAAGACCTGGTTTTGTTCTTTATTACAATATAATTAGTTCCACTCTCTTTGTGCATGCAAAAAAGATTTATTTATATAATACATAATATTAAATTGTCTATTTAGGGCCATCTTTGCTGCTTTGATATAAAAGAATAGCCACAAGTCTTATTATCAACCGATCAGTGGGGGGACAGCAAAAATAAAAAAAAAGAAGAAACAATATCTGAATAAACAAATTTTCATTATTAAGATTCAAATTATGAATCACAATGTAAAATTAAAATCTCATAATAGCGCGTGATGAAAATTAAATTGAAATACACAATTACATTGATAAATTAAATTTCAAAAGCTTCTTGTCCATCAAATTTTTGCTCTTTCATTATTACTATTATTATTTAATCCAAATATATAATTGAAATAGAATATGTTGAATATAATAATGCTGAGAAATGTTCCCATGATAATTATGAGTTATTCGAATAGTTGAATTGTGCGATGCAAACGCAAGGGAGCAAATGGTAGTGGCAGTACATAATTGAGGCGAGCGCGCCAAGTGGAAACGGTCTGCGTCAGGTCGGCCGGTTCGAGACCAGTTTCTCCCCTTGATATATATTATATTATATGCCACTGCTATACTTCTACCACTACGTGTATTCCTACTAGGTTATTGCATGTCTCTCACTTTCCACTCTCTTCAACCTCCATGACGTCTAAATTCATAATAGCCTGATCTGCCATAGGATCTAACATCACTTACATGTGATGGTTGAAATTTATGGAAATGTTAACTGTATGTGCAAAGGGATCATTATTATACATACAGATATTTGACGAGACTGAATGGAATTGACGGGACTGGTGGTAAGTTCAGGGGGATAGGGAGAGAGTTGAGTAACCGTCTATGGCATTGTGATTGACATCAAGACGCGACTTCAACATTTCACATGAAGGAAATCACTTGGGAAACAAAGTAGGTGGTGTATTCAAAGATGGATAAAAGTAAAGTCGAGTATGATGGACTTCAAAGAGAAAATACTAATTGGATAGGAAAGATTGAGTTCTATTTATTTGTTTCTTTATGCATTAATGTGTTATTCTGTGAAGATTTATACTTAATTAGTGATCTATATTGATGAGTTTCGTTTATAGCGGATAAAACTGCAAAGAGATGATTTGAATTATTAATAGGGAAACAATTCAGTTTTTGTTTGTACGATCATTTTCAATAAATTACTGGATGTGATTAAATATTTAAGTAGTTTTCAATGTATTTTGTTATGATGTCTAATCCTATTGAATCCTCTTTGACTCATACTTTTTCTTTATTTATCATTGAAGAATTACTGCCACTTATAAATTATATAAACTCTTTTGTTTATAAATTATATAAACATTTCATCAATATCAGTAGCATTGTTTAGTTCGACTTTTTTCAATTTACATATTCATATTCCAGTGTTTTAAAAATAAACCAACATTGAGACACGTGTATTTCATATTTATAAAGTGAAATCGCAAGTAAAAAAATTATTGCAAACTCACAAAGATAAATTTCATATTCCACTCTATGAAAATTTGGAAAATTATTTTTCTAGAAAAAGTAAAAGAAAAATAGTTTCCAATAAATTCCAGAGAAATTTCCTTCTCTTTATCCAACTTCATACCCGAATGTAATTGAATTTATTCTCCCGTTCTATCTCGTTTTTAACTCGCTCTGTTTTTCTCAATTTTTTTTTCTTCTTTTTGCTCTTCTCTCTTCTTTAAGTTCTTGTTCTACATTTACCTGAAATGTGAGAAAGAAAAAGAGACTCAAGGGCAGTGTCGTTACATTTGCGACGCATTGCGCCTGGCAGCATCGATCGTTGAGAATTCCACAGAGGTCAAAACATATATGTGTGTATAAGTACATGTACATATATATATAATACACGGCAACGAATGGAATTACTGTTGACCTATCGAACTCAGCCAATCATCATGACTGAACTTAGATTTTCGCAGTATACCTAAGCTTGTGTTCGATATCGCCTCAATCATTTACTTAATACACAAATATGACTCTACACATGAACTTCCACCCCTCAATAATAATATTAAGCTATTCACACTACTTGTAAACGAACATCACCCTTCTCACACAACTCCACATCACCTTTTTCTTCCAACCATAAAAGAAAAGAAATTACAAAAAATACCATACTCAAATGAATGTTTTCCCAATCACACTTCCAATCCTCATATGAGAACATACGTTCATACTACTCATGTATAACACATCCCAGTTTATGTCCTGCACATGTCCAATATGTACATGTTCGAATGAATTTTTTATTCACAGTTGAATATTTTCGTTTCACGTAAGTGTTCATAAATTGGAGTAGAATATTTGAATATAAGATAAACCTTAAGTTTTTTTTTGTGTGCTAAACTTTGCCCTACAATTTAATTCTCATATATGTATGACTGCGACACAGTCTGTAACCTAAGGAACGCTGCAAACACTGAGGTGTTCAAAAATATACAAATCTGAGAGGGAATTCATTTTCTACCACTCTTCCCAAGATGTATACACCACATTGTATTCATGAAAGACATTGTATAAAAGACAGTTTCTCTTCTTATTTTTCATAGTGTTAGATGTATGCATATATATTAACACATATATGTATATTCCTTTTCATTTATTGTATTCCCAAAAGGAACGAATTCTGCATTTCACTTGCACATTGTATTTCACATACATGCACAGTGTACTCTCAATAAACCGACCAGACTACATCTACATGTACTATATTCTTGTACATATACATAGATGTTGCGCAGCTGTACAAATGTCGTACTCCTCTACGTATGTACATATGTAATAGGCAGAAGAATATATAGGGGGATGGTACGGTAGTATAAATGCAAGTGAGTTGGGTGTATGCAAGCAAGAATTAAGAGGACACGAGAAAGTGTCATTGTACCTCGGGAAATCCCTCGGTACATGCTGCGTGACATGGAAATGAGAGAAGAAAAAGGAGTATGAAGCGAAGGCGAGTAAGAGAAATGGAGACAAAAAAAAAATAATGTCAAGAGATGAGACAAGAAAAAAAAATTTGAAATAATATCCCATTGTTTCTTTTTCCCCTCGATGAATTTTTGAGATTCAGATAATCATGAATATGGGAATGTACAGAAGGATATTTATATAAAGCATAGTGTTTTTTTTTTCTTATATCTTTTCGTAGAAATTATAATGGCAATATCAATACTGTAGAAAGCAACGGTAAGGAAGAGTTCATTGTATGAAAAAATTGAGAGTAAAACTGTTTTTAATAATTGATTAGAAAGTTTTATTTCGTTTGATCTTTCATTCTATATGTTTATGTTATAGTTCAGGCATTCTTCCAACACAGAATAATAAAAACTATTGATGAAAACATAGAATGAAAATAACTTCAACTATAACAAATTCCAACTGAAAATGTATACACCAAGAATTATTCGGATGACTGAATCTAAAACTGGTAATGAAATAGTAAATAAACAATAACAGAATACAAAAGCCAAGTTGAATTCACGAATTAAAAGAAAGAAATAATAAAAATAAACCACAAGATCATCACAAGTTCGAATATTGATAAATAATCTTTCAATTGTATAATGCAGATATAAAATTGATATTTCCCAGAAATCAAAACTCAGTCTTCCAGTACATATTTTATCTATATACGTATATAAATCCACAGTATATATGTGTGTATATATATATATATAATAAAAGAGAAGAGACGAAATGGAGAAATAAGGCAAAATCGCAGCAGTTGTTGTTATATGCCAGCAGGCAAAAGTATAGTCGAGGAGAATATTCGAGAGCAATTGCTAGACCACCTGCCGCACTTTGTCGCGCAAGCGACGCGGCATAACTTAAAATTTAATATTTCTATTCAAATATATATATATATATATGCACACATATACACATATGTAATAGAAATGCAATATTTAATTTCATCTCATTTTCGCCACATAAAAATCTACCACATTTTTTTTTTTTCATTTAACAAACTACCCCTCTTCATGTCATCTAATTTGAAAACGATAAAATTAATTTTCTGAAATGTTAGGAAAACCGATAACTAAATGTACATACAAGTACGTAGATACGATATGCTTTCATATAAATATATATGTATATGAGTGCTCGAGGGGTGAGCGAACAATTGGATATTTGAGTCCAATAGCGGTAGTTCAATATCACATAGGGCAGACAATATAGACGGTAATGACACAATGCGGAGGCACGAATTCGATCTAAAATTTAAACGTCGGTTTATCGGCATGGAGTATATACGTATATGTCTATGTATAAAATGTAGAAGTTCCCGTGTGGTATTGGGTTGAGTTCAAAAGTAGAGAGGAAAGTGTACAGAGAATGGGGCGAGATAGAAAATTATTTATACATATAGATATAGATGTGCATAAGGGATGAAAAGAGAGTGGTAATTGATCAGTGTCAGGTACATGCTCCAGAGACAACAAACTTGTGCTTTCACCATCGCAAAATTCTGCATTCAGAGCCGAAGAGAGACAACACATTCTACGATTCTCATTCCTCGACAATTTCTATTTACCAACCCACTAAGATAAATATATATACATATATGTATATATATATTCGTGTATATTTGTATGAGTGTGCGTGCGCATATAGATATTTTGCGAATTCATACGGTGAATGTGTCGCTGAACCACAGCGACGATTCTATCAGACGAACAAGGTTCTATGTTGCCCTGAACACCCCATCCATTCATGTATAAGTTATAACGGAAGACAGGATGAATAGGAAAGAGAATTATAATGAGTAATTGAGTTAGTAATGGAGAAATAATTTAGAAAGTTGGTATATTGGCATTTGTCTTGGGTATAGGATTTATTACGTAAACGGCGGTGAAGTTTTTAAAATTCAGAATTTGAAGTAGTAATTAATACCGTGGGGTGATTTTTTGTAATTGAAAATAGAAATGTCTTCGAGGATATTGTTTAATGAGTTGAATATAAATGCCAGTGATGTATTCGGAATTTAATGAGAGAATTATAAATTGAAAATGGTTGGTGGATGAAAAAGTTACGGAATAGCAAATTCTTGTATGTAAAATCCTTTGATGATGTGGAATATTAAATAATGTTTTTGTTTCGTTTTGAAACTTGGATACGAAATTATTCACATGAATTCAGAAAATATGTCGAGAGATAGAATAGTATGAAAAAATCACGCGAAAATTGTTGCGTTAATTTTAATTAAATTTAAGTTTTGTTGCGAGTTTTTAGGATTTTCGAAATTATGTAAAGAACAGATATGACTTTAATTTAAATATTTATTTCCAGTGTTCTTTATTACAAATGTGAACTCTTCCCTCACACTGCAATAAACAACCATAATTTTCTGTATAATTAGATGACTTATCGCCCAGGTATTAATTGTTTAATGAAAAAACAAAAACGACTATTTCATCGTAAACCTGATGATAGTAAATGGAGAGCATTTTTTCCTCTCAACGCACCAACCTGGATTTAATTATTTTTTCTCTTCTCTCCAGACCACGTCTACCACTCGTGGCCCTCGCTTTTGATGTGAATTCCGAATAAACCGCCGTTCACATCGTTCGCCATAGTGCACAGTCTGCCAATTTTCAAGTGAGTTGATGTAGGGAAAATATGATGTGAAAAAAAGAAATTAAAAATACATATCCATGTGTGTCTACGTTGTAATTAATGTGAAGGGCAGGGATTGAATTTACATGAAGTAGATCCCAAAAGAAAATTGGTTACACGTACACATGATATATATGAAGAGTTCTATAATTTTCATTTTTGCCAAACTAAATGATACAGAGTAGATATGATAAAGTTTGAAACTTAACTGTTGTCAACTGGTTCCCATTCTCTTTTACTCTCTCACCACCGTTCTTTCTCCTTAAATATCTTATATATATACATATATTTCACGTATCGGCGCACCTTTTGTGTGCATGCGCTTGAAAAGAAGGCAATCGTATTCACAATATGAGTATGAGTGGGAAGTGAATTCATTCAATTCGACTGAATAACACATACGTTGTCGTCAACGACGGTGCTTTAATTTACATATAAGTATTTTCGCATCAGAAAATACACAAGATTCAAAACAAAAAGAGGAAGAAATAAAAAAGAACTACCACCACCACCACCACCATCATCAGATTTATATATGCATAAATCACAACTGTATAATCATCTTTACATTTTTATAAAGAAAAATTTTACTGGTATATTTATGTTAGTATTTATTATGACTTTTATCATTTCAATTTTATTTTTTTTTCTTTTCTCTTCACAAGAGGTGACGGAAAATATATTCCACAGAAAAGGGGTAAGGAACTCAGGCGTGAAACCATGAATAATATCGCATGGAATATATGACTATTAGGATGGAGGTTACGTCAAATTCAATTTGGGTAAGTAACAACCTCGTGACGTGATGTGAGACTACCGTTTCCATATTTATAACTTTCCTGTACTCGCAAAAAAAAAAATAAATGAGCCACTATATTTTTGCTTTTATGGAATATTTATAAAGTCAATATAGAAAGTCACAACCAAAAAAAGGAAGAATGAATGAGCGTACATACAGTGAGAAGGAAAATAACGGAATTTATATTGAAAGAAGAATAAATAAAGTTGTCTTATAAAAGGTAGGAATTTGTGAATATTTCATTCTCACCAGACCTTTCTTAGCACAATCAAATAATTCCACACCTAAAATGAACTCACTTTACGTCAACTACTTGAAAGAATTTATAGTAAAACGTTTGTTTAAGTCTTCAACTATTTGACAAGAAAAAAAAAATGGAATAAAGCGAACGCGGTAGTAATAATATCTGTAAGAAAAATACGAGATAAAACCTACTATTCTTTTCATCTTTTTTTTCTTCCCTTCATCTTCTTTGAAGTCAATGTGATTTTACATCAATTTCACGACGAAAACGAAATGGCGACAAAAGAAAAAGCGGACAGGCTGCGACCTACCCTCTTACAAGTGACGAAGTGCAAGAGGTTTTTCTCCCTTTCTATTTCCTATATCTCCATCATTTTTAGTGCGACTGAGAATGTAGCCAACGGCGACGAGAGTGCACCCGCAGCATAAAATATATAAATATATATATGAAGTGAGACGTGGCGCCAAGAATACAATTACGAATCGTTGAAGGTGATCATCAGACAAGAAGACGCCAGGCTCATTCGATTCCCTTGAGAACACACAATGCCAGTGACAAAAGAATGAAAAAAATCTATGAAAAAATATTGCAAACATTTTGTGTGACGCTCATATAATATGTTCACAGTGTATATGTGATTCACAATTCAATTGAATAGACTGCAGTGCGTGACGTTTACCTATACCACTAGTAGCTACATTCATATCAAAAATAACATTTGCTACTCCTTGCAAGATTCTTTCATTCTCACTCTTGTCTGTGATACACTTCCATATATATATATATGATTTCGGTGCCCGGTTTTTTTATCTTCCACTGAAGTTAGACCAGTGGAAAATGTTTACTGTATTGGAGTGATATGCAATAAGCGTGAAATGGACAGATTTGAGTGGCAAGAAAGTGGAAAAGAAAAAAAAACCCACTGAGAAATGAAAAGGGCTAAAAAAAAGCAAAGCTTCCGATGTTGAAAAACTATTTGCGACTCACAAAAGTTTTTTTTTTTCCTTATCGTTTTTGTTTCTTCGATTTCTCCCATCTTTTGATACTTCAAGGGAAAATGTTTTATATCTGTATATGTGTGACTGAGTAAAAGGAAAATAATTGATTTTATATATTATGCTTTGAAATTTGTGAACGTGAAGCGAAAGAGGATGAAAAGGAACCGTTAATTTTACCATGTATACAAAAGGAAGGAAAAAATGAGGAAGGGCAACAAGCTTGAGAACAAAGGCATTTTATTGAGAGATAGAAGGTTACTGATAAGATGCTATCAAGTATTCTACGCTACCATCCTCTCCTTTCTGTATCCGCTCTTTCTCAATTCTTCATCATATCCTGCGGGAGATCATTATCCCATCTGATATGCTCGCGATATATTTGTATCTATATATATATATATATTCCTTTTCAATTCACTTGGGCTATACCGAAAAGTCTTCTACTAACGAAAAGAAATCCTCCAATTGGTTCAGGAAAAAGCATCCCCGAAATTTTTTATACACTCATAAATGATATATAGACCATCTACCAATTTTCATCCTGTTTTTTTATTGGGGAAAAATATCAAAAGGGAACATTGAAGATGGAATTGTTTTTTTTTTAATGTTTCTTGAAGTTAGAATTAGTTGAAAAGAATTTGTTGTAAAGAAAAATTGTGGATGAACATTGTTTGAATATTAATTGATATATGGCGATATTTGTAAGATATAACTGAATTTATTTAGTGCGAATGCTTGGAGAATATTTCTTGTTGATATTTATTATTTTCATGGAGGAGATATACTTCAGGAATATAAATGGGCAAACTGTGGAAATGTGAATGAGGGTAGAAATACTGAAATATGAACGCTTATCATTTTTCAATTATCAGGAGAACTATTGTGATGTGTATTTTTAGATTTCTCAATATGTTGTTGTCAGTGAATAGTATACTTTTTTTCTAGGTTAATCCAATCTGACGCTCCTTATCCAGACACGAAATATGGCATTGCGTGATGGAGATACTTTGAAGGGAAACACCAGAATGATAGTCTGAAAATGCGCACTTCTTTCTACAATATTTATCTCCGGAATGGTCAGGGATGGAGAAGAATCAATGAAATGTGAAATGTCAGGGTTGTGTTGCTGATTCGAAACAAAACTGACAAACTTCGACTTTTTAGGAGATTTATAAATACCAAAAATCTCTGAAATAATTTTTTTTCTCGTGGATTATAGCGAGATTGTTTTACAAACTTCAAAAAGAGAATGATCTCTCAGTTGAAGTTTTATAAAACTCAAATTATTCACATGGTGATGACATTTCAAACAGAACATGAGAATTTTACAACTAAGAGAATATAAACAGTAGGATAATATTTTCAAAAAGAAAAAAAGCGCTTTAGTTAACGATAGTCATATCTATTGTGAATATATTTCTGTGCTAATCAAATTATTCTTTTTTTTTTTGTTTCTGAATAATTATTATGACGGATTCAGTCAATGTAGTTCTAGAAAAAACAAGCGAGTTTTTTTGTTCCATTCTCTATATTTTTTCTCAACCGGCATAATTTAAAACTACAAGACACAAAAACCCAATCTAAATTTACATATACTCCACAAATGGAAATCAATATCACTTTGATCGTATATTATCTTGAACTTGAATCAATTTTAGAAATACAATTTCCGAATTATATCGATGAAATAATTTTAATATATTTAATAAAATATATTTCGATATTTATCTTTGACATTTGTAATATTGAAATGATGAATAAATATGAAGAGAGAATAATATAAATGCATACGTCATAGTTCGAATAATTTATTGGACACTGTATGCTATCACGTATATATACATGAAACCACTTCGATGTTTGATGACCTCGCTATATCTATTTACCCATTAATAGATACATACATACACATCATATATGCATAAAATTTTCTATATATATTACGTGAATGTGTTTAGTAAACTGGAAACTTTGCTTTCAGACATATTCAATACAAATTAAGTTCAACAGAAATAATTCGAAATACACTTCATATATTAACGACAAAACTCACTGATAATTTAACCACCAAAATTAATTACAAACTCTCATTCAATATGTTTGTTTAAATACGAATTTTAATTTGAAAATCATATTGAATATTCACTAAGTACATACATTCATGCCGTTAATTAAATTGATCTGCAGTAATGTGGATTTTGCGAGAATAAAGTCTGGAAACCTGACATTCGTAGGGAAAAGGAGCTTTCGTTAAAAAAAAAAGCGCAACAAGAACGAGAAATGAGATTAGAAATTCGACGTTGCCACGCAAAGTCACTCACCTTCTCCGCTTGCAAAAGGCTTCACATACATGCATGTATATATATATATCTTCAAAGCATGAATTTAAATATACAGAAATGTGTGCAGGGAAATAGTTAGATAAAACAAGAAGATCCCTCGGACTTTTTCATTCTTACTACATTTTTCTCATCTTTCCCGCCGTCAGTTTCTATTTTCTATATACTACAAATTCTTGTGTTCTCATTCTCTTCCAAATATTCAATACCGAGATTTGAAAATCACAACGACTTTTATATTATTCACCGTCTACCCATAAGGAAAAACACAAAATTCATTGTATCTCATCAGATCGTAGTGAGTATTCTTCAGAATTATAATTTTATCCAGCAGAAAACTGCAATGCATTAACAGCATAACATTCCTCAAAGAGAGTAAAATTATTCATCCACGTAATCGCACGAATATTCATATTGCTATTAACCAACTACATTGTCTGGGTAACAAAAATCAAATTTAAAAATAATTACAGCTTCAACCGTTGCTTGGAGCCAAAATTGAATAACTTCAATCCAAATTATTCTTCCTTTGAATGCACTCAAAGAGCTCCAACATACAATACCCTATTTTCAATTCAACTTTGTTTACATTTCATAAATAATAAACTTCAATATATACATAAACATGAATCCAATTAACATAAATGAGTAATTACAAGCAATTGTGGTTAGTTGACCTATTTTTATATCACTATTGTTATAAAATTAAAAGCAAAAAAATAAAATAAGCAAACAAACAAACAAACAAACTGTAGGTAATTATACATTAATCCAATAATTAAAACACGCAAATTAAACCAAACTTTAGTTACATAAACTCTTGAATTATAAAATTCCTCAACAATGTTAATTGGTCATTAAGAAGGATTTATAGAGTTGTGTTTTGTGGTGGGCGTCAAGCAAATATCCGCGGGTGACATAACCATTGCCTTTTTTATTCGGCACGCATAAACTGTTTCTATACATTCAGTTTCTATAACAGAGAAACGCGTGCGTGGTGCGTGTGTTTGTATTATGATGTTTGGATTTAGCAATGCAGTTATTGGTATACATAAGCGCAGACACAACTGAGAATTTCATTGGGAAGATGAACAATCGTTCACATGAGATGTGGATATAACAAGCAGCATAACTGTTAGTCCAATGGGGACAGAGATGGCGAGAGATGTACATAGAAATGCACATCGAACAATGGCTACACGTAGTCTAAACCAACGGCTACACGTATTATATGCATATACAATATGCACAAACCCGATATACCCATTCTCAATGATATATATCTATATTCTGTATATATATATATGAACACAAATATGTGTATGTATCTGTGCGATTTGCTAGAACGATATTCGTGTTAATGTGTTTACGAATTTACTAATTGCTCTGTCATCGTCCAGTTATTTCGGTTGTTCATCTCCATTTCTAAGATTAATTCATCTACCAAATATTAATTCACTGATTGAATATTCCTCCTTGTTTCTCCCAGTCCAGTGTTTCATATTAAATTGAATATGATTTGTAATTAAAAGTCGAGAGTTCCAATACGATGGTAAAAAAATTAGAGATGGATATGAAAATAAATAATTTTATAATGAAGTTTGAGTGTATATAGACAGTTGTTATATTATAAAATAGATGGAACTCATCGTATTTTATGTATTAGTTAGGAGACGAGTCAGAACTTCACTTTCTTGAATAATACAGAAATTGCACATTTATATTTCTAGATAGTAAATTTCAATCATTTTAGAATACACTATTTATTTGATTTGGGAAAGAATAATTGAGGAGGGCAAAATAATGAGAATTTGTTTGGAAAACACTGATTATGATCTTCCAAATTTGCAACAGTGAAACTCTGAGAATTTGTGATATCATATCACGCCAACAATAGTTACACTGATGTTCACAAAAGAATTGAAGCGACAAGGGAAATTTTATACTTTAGAAGTGCGAATTTTCAACTCATTCGGTCTCTCATGAAAATGTTGTGAAAGGTTTGTAGCTGAATGAACACGAGGTAATTCCGGAACAGAAAATATGATATGATGCATTCTATTTATAGGATATGAGCATTGTGAAATGTGACATTCTGAGAGGTGCGCTGTACATCATGAAGTTATGATGGAACAGAAAATAAAGAACGAAGTGAAACTCATAATAATAATTCGATAATTGATTGTCATAAATAGGTCACAATTCAAGCTGTAGCTTCCAACAACCATACAATTATATTTTCAACAATTTTTTTCTCTCTTTCACGGCAGCTTCAATCGTTCTATGAAATACAGATAGACACACATACATATACACACATGTATCTTCAATCATCATTGCTATTCGATTGCATTTCATTCGCCTTTATTCTCCTATTTTTCTTGCTCCATTTTCATTCTCATTAGCTCAGATTCGTATAGATATATATATATATATGTATGCCTAAGAGTATATTTTGAAGACTACTTTTTAAAAGAAATGATTACTTCGAGGACTTTTGGCTATTTCGAGGACAGTCC